>JAPDEN010000012.1:600000-789211 GCA_027569145.1 Aspergillus funiculosus
CATTCAATCAGCCTTGGAGATAACATACTAATGCATAGATATGTATTTATAGTGTGCCCTAGAGGCCTCTCTTTCGACGGTAATGGATAGTATCGACCTTCTGAAGAATGAGATTGCCAAGGAAGAGGCGTTGCTGGCGAAAGAAACACAACAACTGCAGGAGATGGAGAAAAACGCGAAGCGGGTCGAAACAGAGCGTAAGAGACAGATGAAAAATGTGAACTTGATCCCCCATTGTGAGATTCACAGTGATTAGTGCTAATACTATTAAAGGAGCACCCAATCCTCCGGCAACTCAACGATACTCCAGCTACGCCAATTGGAAGCCCTGCCGATTTTACTCTATCAAGTGTGAAGGAGTCGCCGGTAGCTTTTGATGAGGTAGGTCATTGAATCTCTAAACCAGGCGCTTATAACTAACACTCCGTTTAAAAAAATTATAGCTCGAGACTGATCCCGAAGTTTCCATTTTGCTAAAGCAACTGAACAACCACCTGAAATCAATGCAAAATAATACAGCTTCTTTAGCTGGGCTCAAGGATGCGATTACGAGGTCCCAGACGGCGTTGAGCCTAACAGCTATGCCTGACGACTGAAAGCGCATCTAACATACCTTGGAGACCCTCAATATCCTGCTCATGCATCAGAGCATGCATACTAAATGGACGAGGAGCTGAGCAGGCAGAATAATATGCTGTGAGGATATTACTAGTGGACGAGTATCTTCCCATGGCTGCAGCAGCGTGCACACCTTATTTTCTGGTATGTTTGTGAAATAAGCACAAACAATAAGAGGGCGCACATGTAGGTGGGAACTGAGGCATTTTTGTCTAATTTATGTAACGCCATGAAACCTTGATCCAGCATAACCAATTAAATTGGGACCATCAAATAGTCAGCTCTGGACCTCTTGGAGAAGGCCTTCCCCATCCATGAGGGGAATCACCCAAACCAAGGAGCACACACAGAGTAGGAGAAATTACTGGAGAGATGCTCAAGGTGTTAGCTTTGGCTTTGCTCTTTTGCATATTCGAACTCTAAGTGAAATTTAAACCCACTTTAAAAGTGCATTTCCGCTTAAAGTAGAAAAATGGCACATGAAATACAGGGTCTGTCATGTACATTAATATTTAATATTTAATAGTTGTAATATGATGTAGTTATAAATAAAGTATATATAAATTATTCCTGAACTCGAAGAACAAGCTAGATCTTAGATCTACCCCCTGGAATCCCCGAGGCTGAGCTGAGGGATCGTTCACAGCTGCTGCGTTGCCCAATGCGGAGAAGGCCGGGACTTGAAATTGGCTGCCGAGCGGGCGGCCACAAGTGACCCTCAGCGGGGAAACTTTTGGTGAGTGGAAGGGAGTCTCGACAGTCCTGAGAGTCGCATGTATCTTGAAAAACTTCCATATACACCCTTTCCTACCCAAATATAGTCTCTTCTACTGTTGCTGTTACTGCAACTGATGGTTACGCTTCCTTTCGTTGAACTCAACTCGGTGCCTGCAGGTCTCCATCCGACCACCACCCCTACGTTGTGTTCCATTTAACCCGCAACAGCGACAGCAGCGAGCCGGACTCTGCGCAACAGCTTTTTGCGCCTGGCGATCAATGACTGAGAAAAGCACTGCGCAAACGGGTACAAGCCCAAAACACCAGCCCAGCAATGGGACGACAGGCAAAGCGGCCTCTAACACCATGGTAGACAGCAGCGTGGCCGCAAACCCCGATCTGAACGCGAAAGACACGACGACGCAAACCTCGCCTCCCTCAAAGTCCGAAAATGCTTCTTCTGCTGGGGCTCGCGCGAGTCCAAAGAAACGTCGCAAGGTTAATCATGGTAAGAAAATCCATCCGTACTATGCACTCTACTGCGGTTCCCTCCGTCCTTGTCTATAATACAGAGTCCAAGCCAAACCACGTTGCTAACCAATGTTCCACGCTTGCAGCATGCGTCTATTGTCGGCGATCGGTAAGCCATGTCCTCCTGTTGAAATACTTCCTGTCAACTCGTTTTCCCCATCTTTTTGATACCCCCCGCCGCCTCCTTCAATTTTTTTTTATCGCCTTAGGGGAGAAAAAAAGTAAAAAAAAGGAGAAAAGGGCAAAACATCAACCCGAGAGTTTCAAACGCTTCGCAGATGCAGATATTTTATTGGAATTCATTTGCTGACGGAAGACCACTTGCTCGCGTGCTACAGCATATGACTTGCGATTCGGTAAGACCTGCCCTGAATGAACTATTCCTTGCGACTCCTGTGAAACATATTACAGACAATTGTTTGGTAGATTATACACAGTTGCTAACAATTCATGTTTTTTTGGGAATTGAAGGAGCGGCCGTGCACCCGATGTATAAAGCGCAATATCGGCCACCTGTGTCATGACGAGCCCAGAGAACCTTCCAAACGGTCGCGCAGCGAGCACGAGCATTCCGCTGCAGACGAGGAGGGCTCCTCAACCAACGAGTTTTCGAATGTCCAAGGGATGCCTAGAAACGTCGATGTCCAAGATGCTGCGGGCCAGCAGATCCTCGCCGATGGCACTATCAGCCTAACATCTTCCTCTGTGAATGCCGTGCAACCTGGACCCATGTCATCCTCTACAGCCCAGAATCTGGGACCATCTTCTCAACAGCGTAAGCTTCAGCAAAGGGCCCTTCCTTAGTCAATTATATCTTGAATTTGAGAGGCGCTAACATGTTGGAGTAGTCCTTGGCTATAATGACTGGCTCGGTGGCCAAAGCCAGTTTCAGGATATGCATACCTTTCACCCTTCTTATATGTTTAACGCGCCCGAGGTCACGAACGAATATAACCTTCTTGGCGACTTTCTTAGCAGCAGTCTGTTAGATGATGGCGTCATGTTCCAAAATGACGATATGCAACGAATGTATTCTGATCCAACATTGATAAATTCCATGGCTGCCCTTGGAGGACCGAATGCAACGCTACTGCAGCAGTCTCAACCCCTGCAGCCACCGCAAAATCATCAGTCCCAAGGCGATTCCGTCGCAGCTCCGACCGCCGTTGGGAATGACAAGGCGAGGGAGACATACTATATGACAGCGGCAGACCCCTCAGGATCCGATCCACCGGAGGAGCGTATGAACAAGCTCCTGAAAGCTAAATACGATGCTGGACTTTTACGACCGTTCAATTACGTCAAGGGATATGCAAGGCTGAATCAATACATGGAGAAACATCTGCAGCAGGTGTCGCGACAGAAGATCCTTCGACAATTGGATAAGTTCCGACCTAAATTCCGAGAGAGGATGCAAAGTTTGACTGACATTGAACTCATTCTTGTGGAGATGTGGTTTGAGCGGAGTTTGATGGAATATGACCGTGTTTTTGCCAGTATGGCGATCCCTGCTTGCTGTTGGAGAAGAACAGGCGAGATATTCCGCGGCAACAAGGAAATGGCTGAGTTGATTGGCGTGCCTATTGAAACTCTTAGAGATGTGAGTAATGCTTTTGCAATCCCTGGACATTTTCGAAGCAGAGGGTCCTAACATATATTTCACTCTAGGGCAAACTTGCCATCCACGAGATCATCGTGGAGGACCAGCTAGTTAGCTACTGGGAAAAGTTCGGCGCCATTGCCTTTGATAATACCCAAAAGGCAATGCTTACAAGCTGCACGTTGAAGAATCCAAATGCGAGCAACCCTGGAGATGGGATCCCCTGTTGCTTCTCATTTACAATAAGGAGAGATAATCATAACATGTGAGTAATCTAAAAAAAAAAAGGCTGTTTGGTATCGTGGCCTGACACTTATTTTTAGTCCATCCCTCATAATAGGGAACTTTTTACCATCGCAACGAAAAAGCAAATGATTTTGAACCGCTACTTTTCTGTGAAAACCGGCGTTATGATTAAGTTTATGTGATTTATCCTGGGGGTTCCTTTTTGATCGATCGATTTTGCAAACGTCCTTAGTTTGTTGAAGTTTTCTATATACCACTTCCGACCTTGCACAGTGTTCGAGATTGTACCATATTTTTGAATCCTGTCAATCCAGGTATTCTTTTTGATTTTATTGTGTTTCCAGAATATTAAATGACTTCGATTCTGGACAGTTTTCTTGTAGGCCGACTTCAAGTACTGATCATGTGCCTTGTTCCATAAACGAGGTCTTGAAAAGGGGATTGCACCATTGATCTGTGAACCTCACTTTCTCGCTCCCAAAATTTATCCAGCAACCAAGGCAACCAAAATGCCTCGCAGTCTTAGAGACTACTCAGGAGCTATACTAGGTGAGCAGGTTGATATCTAGATGGGTAACCGTGTATCCTTCTCTAACTACTCCCTCCGACATAAATTTCTCAGCCCTTGCGGGAGAACTACAGATCCAACTGCCGGTGGAAGATACCTCCAACACTCTGGCCTTAAGTGAAGCGGTGGTAAAAGATCTAGGGAAGCACTTGAATCGGCTTCCTCCGCTTCTTGACATTAATTCAATCCCTACACGTCGTCAGCTGGACAGCGAAGGAACGAAACTATGGAATACGTGCGTGCAGCGGATGAGAACAGTCAGGAATAACAATGACATTGTACTCCTATGCAAAGGTATCGTATCGTGCAACTGGGACAAATTATAGCTAGCTAGCTAGCCTTTACTGAAACTTGCCTAGTTAAGGCGCTGGCCTACGCGATGATGGAGGCTGCCGCACCCAGAACAAGTCCAGGTATGTACATTAACATATTTGTGTGTGAGTGTCAATGGTATGAAGGTGATAACTGAATGGTTGATTACGGATTAGGGAATTACAGAAGTCTAGAGCTTGCTTTCAAAACAATTAAACTTTGCATTGGTACTGTTCAATCTCCCAAGTTGTCAAGCCTACTATCGTTACAGCATTTTAACAAAGTTGATCAGAACAGGGCCTTGTTGATTTGGGCCAGAAGATTATGGAGTCCGCGGCCATGAGACTTGATATGATCGAGAGATCGAAAGGTGACATCGACCAGCTAAAATTGGCATCTTTCTCTATAGAATACTACATGTTGCGTATTTATTTGGTATGTATGAAGCCAGCCCTTTGAAAGATGGTGCGCGTATATCTGACAAACTTCATCATCGTGTAGTCCTTTTCACAAGGAAGACCCGATATTGCAGACCACTTGTTCTTGAAGATCCCTGAGATAAACATCAAGGAGCAACAAGATACTGTTGTAGATATTTGCTACACAATCGGAAACAAGGCACTCACTCTGAACCAGCATGATACTGCGAGAATGTGGTTGGACAGAGCTTTGACGATATGGAGATTGCCATTTCACCATGCAAGTCAAGGATATGAGCGGTCCTGGAAGGATAAGAAACTTCTTATTCTGCATGCGTTTGGTAATGAGATTTTAGCTTCTACTTATAAATGGGGAATGGCTAATTCTATCAGCGCGGTCGAATCTTCAGTCTCCTGAATTAGGGTCTGAAAATAAACTCCACGAGACTCTCGAGTTGATGAAAACTGTAAGAGCGATTGTCTCGTTTTGGTTTTGACTAACTCCCCGGAATAGGAATATGGCGATTCATTTGCTGTTCGAGTGCTCCTCCTTCAAGCCCTCAAAGAAACCCCAACGAATCAAGAGTACCTCGAGAGTAAGCCTCGGGCCAAAATTTCATCTTAACAAAAGGCTTACTCAAGCTAGCACTCGAATATTCTATAAATGAGATGGGTTTGGATGATGCGAGCGTAAATATGTAAGTAGTTTTGCTCTACTTGCTCCCTTCTAACCGTAATCCTAGAATCTTTTTCTATATCAAGAGACTCGGAACCCTCAAGTGAGTACTTAAACCCACTCATTGTTTATATACTAAGATAGAACAGCCCAGAGCTTTTTATAAAATTTTTGGGCCAGCTTTTAGAGAAACTTCTGCTATCGGATAACGACAGTAAAGCGCAGTGGATTGAGCGAATAATTCTCACTATGGTCTGGGTCTTGACACAGAGAGTCACTTCTGGAGATGACGATGGGAGCACCACAAAAGCTACACTAGCAAAACTAAATGAATACAGGCAAGTTCAGTTAGGCGAGGAGGCGACAGAGGCCTCTCTAATTGTAGGCTTGCGTTCTTATCTATGTTGAATTTTACCTACTGACCAGACCAGCTCATATGGAAGCATGTCGACACCGCACTATCAAAAGGGGCTATTTGGGTTGTAGAACAATGGTGTTGTTTCGCCCTTGAGTGTAAATTGTTCCAAATGTCATTGCATACCAAAGCCAAGTTCTTTCGGTGCGTTTGTGTAATATGAACGCCTAACGTGTTGCTAACTGAATGACAGGAAATTGATAGTCTGTGGCTTGGAAACTGGCAAATCAGCAATCGCACGCCGTCTGTTCAACGAAATTCCAGAAGAATACATGTCTTGTCCCTTAACTTTGTATTCGATGTACAAACTAGCTCTATCGGTAGAAGATACTTCTCAAGGTGAGTCAATCAACCTTTTTTTGCGCAGTATGTCTAATTTGTCAAAAGTGTTTAGATACCTGGAGTCACTCTGCAAGTTAAGCGCTGATAACACTTACATTTGGTCATGTATAGCGGACACTCTTCAGTTAGGAAAGGTTGAGTTGGCCATGCAGGGTATCGAAAGACTAGTAACCACATCGGACGATGCTAGCTTTGAAAGACTGCAGGTTTTGAAGCTCTCACAGTATGTGGTACACTTTGTGTGTGGAGAAGAAATCAACAGAATCAACGATGGACATCTCATTAATAACATAGGATTCTTGTTCAATGTCGGTGAGTCTTACCTCAATACCCTCAGTTGTACTATTGCTCATATCGAAAAGTTTTGCGGAGAGCTAGCAACCAAAAACAGCAAAAGCTATTTTCCTCTTTCGACCTAAGGTGGTTTTCTAGGAAGGCTTATAACGTTGCCATTGAATCAAAAAGCTCAGCTTCTTCGGAAGTTGTCGTCAGTTTGCTCGATACATCTATAAAGGTGATTCAATACCTTGGCTTAGGGCTTTTCTATCTCTGACTTTACTTTGTAGTTCATAGAATTATGCGGACAAGAAAGAGAAGCTCAGACTGATGATGGTCTATCGGAACAATTTATTCTATCCTATTTCTTCAAAACCACAGTTTTCATATCAGACGCTCGCAAGGAGAACAATAGAGTTAACAAAGTGAGTACGAGGTTTTGAGAAGACTTCATGTATTAGTCGCAGAGCGCTCCGGAAGTTCCCCCTTAGGAATAACAAGACCCAGGATAGGTACTACAGGGAAGCCCGTGAAACAATTAGAAGCTTCCAAGTCAACATGCAGTGTAAAGAAGAGGACTTCAATGCAACGACACAGCAGCATGCCTGGCTAGAAAAGCATCGGATCATGCATTCGCTCGATTTCGAAGCCGCTGTCGCTCTTCGCCAATGGGACGATATCGTCAGGATAATTGAGGTATCCAAGCCAGTCGTGGACGCCAAAATTAGCTCTATATTTCTCGATTGCGTTCTTCGATCAGGAGCTCCCGCATCAGACCTAGCACGAATTGTCAAGGTAAACCCAGTCAATAAATGAATTTGCATTTCAAGTGACGAATAATTAACAATATGCAAATGTAGCAAATGATACGCATGCTTCACACCTCCCCCTCTCCATTCCTCAATACTACCACCTTCAGCTTTGATAAGGTCCTGCCTCGGTACCTTCGCTGCCTCTTCACCCTCTCCCTCAAGGCCGAGGAATACTCTCTAGCCGAATCTGTTCTCGACCAAGCCCTTACTTTCGCTCATGCAAATCCCAAATGCTACCCAACCGAGGAGAAGCAGTGGCTGGTAACCGTTTCTTTCAATCGAGCAGTGGATTTTTTCCTTGTATCTGCAGATGAAGACTGTCGTCGATGGGCTGGAAAGGCAATTGCAATGGCAAATTTCATTGAAGTAGACGGGGGAGAGCTGGGAAGAGCTCTACGCCAGAATCTCTCGAAGCTTTTGCCAGAATAGAGTGCTTTTGAAGTTTTTCGTTGTTATAGCTATCTATGTTTATTGTTGCAATTTCTATTCGCGATGCAGGATTCAGCTGAAGGCAGAATACCCTAGAACTATTCCATGCCTAACTAATAAACTTATCCGAAATTGAGGGAATATTCTAGATATTAGTACCACTACTACCTCCACTCAATCTCCTCTGAAGAACTACTAGAACTGAGGGTCTATACAGATTATGTGTATGCAGCATAAAGTTATGCATGCACAATTACTAATCACATTAGGTCCATCAATTAAACCGCGTGTCACGAGACGACGCGTCTGGCTTTCGCGAGCGCTGCTACTGCTGATGCTGGACTCCCGAACTTGACCAGACAGTTTCATCCAGACAACAGACACTTTGCGGACTATTTGGCCTAGAATCACAAGTTGCACCATAAAATGGCTCTTCTAGTTGACAGGCTCCGGCCTCGCTCTCTTGACACACTCTCATATCACCATGACCTCTCGGCCCGCTTAAAGTCGCTGGTAAGGAATAGCGAGGCTCCAGCATTTGAGGCTCCAGCATTGCAAAGCCATGCACTGACCACGGCTTTTCTCAATTTATAGGCTCAAAGTGGAGATTTCCCACACCTGCTCATTTATGGGCCGTCTGGTGCAGGCAAGAAAACCCGCACGATCGCCACGCTCAAGGAACTGTACGGCCCGGGAGTCGAGAAGATCAAGGTCGACAACAGAGTCTTCCAAACAACGAGTAACCGGAAGCTCGAATTCAATATCGTGTCCTCCGTGTACCATCTTGAGATCACGCCGTCTGATGTGGGACCCTATGATCGTGTCGTTGTCCAGGAGCTTCTGAAAGAGATCGCGCAAACCCAGCAGGTCGACCTCTCAGCAAAGCAGCGGTTTAAGGTTGTCATTATTAATGAGGCGGATTACCTGACCCGTGATGCACAAGCCGCCCTGAGGCGGACTATGGAGAAGTACAGCCCTAACTTGAGGTTGATTCTCTTGGCGAACAGCACCTCCAACATCATTGCCCCCATTCGCTCGCGTACTCTGCTGGTCAGGGTCGCTGCGCCTTCCGAAGAGGACATCTACTCGGTTCTAAGTAACGCAGCCAAGCGAGAAGGCTGGACTGAGGCACCTGGCCTCAATAAGCGGATTGCAAAGGAAAGTGGGCGCAATCTGCGCCGCGCGTTGCTTATGTTTGAAGCTATCTACGCTCAGAGGTGAGGGCCACTACTATCCTAAATGGCTGTTGAGCTAGAACTAATGTACGTGCTTTTTTTTACGTGGTGCTTAGTGAA
Organism: Aspergillus funiculosus; assembly: GCA_027569145.1. Classification (NCBI taxonomy): domain Eukaryota; kingdom Fungi; phylum Ascomycota; class Eurotiomycetes; order Eurotiales; family Aspergillaceae; genus Aspergillus; species Aspergillus funiculosus. The sequence goes on from JAPDEN010000012.1 coordinate 609,257, forward strand.
AAAGTAACGGACAATACGCCGATTCCGCCTCCTGATTGGGAAGCCCTTATTTCTTTGATTGCGGAAGAGATCCTAGCGGAAAGGTCGCCAGCTCGATTGATGCAGGTTCGCGCACGGTTATATGACCTTTTGACTCACTGCATACCGGCTACCACGATTATCAAGGTTTGATGATGGCTTAAATAACCGAGAGAAAGAGTGCCCGGCTGACCATGTTTCAGACCCTCACATTCAAACTCATTCCCAAAGTCGACGATGCTCTCAAACCGGAAGTAATCAAGTGGTCTGCTTTTTATGAACATAGGATCACTCAAGGCAGCGTAAGAGTCGAATTCCAGAGGTCTGTGGGACAAAGTCTGACTTGCCGTACAGAAAGTAATCTTCCACCTCGAAGCATTTGTCGCCAAATTCATGCGCATTTACGAAAGGTTTGCTACTCTTGATATCTTAATGGGAGGATTTTGCTAATGTAGCTGTAGTTATCTGATGGGCATGGATTTTTAGTTACAAAGTGTATTAATAGTCAACGATTAATGACGAATTTCCTCACTGTTTTCCCCTACACGTCTGTCCAAGGCTTGGGCAGACAAGTAACGAAACTTAGCTTCGAGCTTGAGTATCTATAAGGAAAAGGCATGATTATTGAAGCCATAGCGGCCGGAATATCGGCGAGCTGTAAAAATAGCACAACTACCAGTTTCGTAGAGGTACTTTGCTTTAATTCCAGGAACCCTAGGAACACTAATAGTTCCTCGCCTGTACAAGACAAAGTATGGCCTGCTCCAGAGTGGAAAAGCAAAGCCCCTACCGTGCATCAGGTCCAAGACTCAGACACAACGAGCAGCTGCTTGTCCTAAAAAGCCCAACTGGGCTCTTTGTGTAAAGTTTGAACCCTGATGCTTGGATTAGACGGGGCCTGTGCTTGATATTGACATGTCGGGTATGCTAACTATCTCCCCTTGGGTCTGTCAACTAAATAAGTCCATGGGAGAATGTCTGGGTCTCGCACAAGGGAAGAAATAGCCCATATCCAGACATATGCCCTCCTCCATCCAGTTAGCTCTAGCTAACCCCAAGAACTACACATTATACAAGGATTTACTGGATCTGTTGGTTCTTGATGTTGGCTGTACGTGTTGGACGTGTATCTATCTATAAACACCGCTAGGATCTGAAACTACTACTAAGGCAGTAGGGATGAAATCGGAATCTTTGATATGCATCTACTGTAGAGTCTATTTTATATTTCCTATACTCTTTTATTTGTTTTTGGTACCTACAGGCTATATTCCTATTCATACCTAGTGATTAATTCGTCCCCCTTCCCTCTAGAGTTTAGGGAATACGTCATACATCCCAAGTTCTATATTAAAACCGCACTTCTGCCACCCCGTCATATCATAGATACTACTGACAGACACCTAAAGCTGAGTATAAGCGTACTAATTACTAATTCATTCCAATATTTTTTTTTAAAAAATATCTTTTATTCCAATCACAGCTATATAAACCACCATCCACATGGCCGACTCAAAATTGATGGACATCGAACCTGGTGGCGAACAAACCCAGTATGCAATGCAGGCCTATCGGGTACATGGTAATTATTCCTGAAAATTAACTAATAACCGTGTTACTAGATACGAGGGGACTCGGATCTTCACTAAAACGCCACCAAAACAGACTGGTCAGCTTGATGGTGTGTCTAGTCCCGGGGAAAGGGCTGGCGCAGGTTCGAGTTGGGAGCCTGATGTGCACTTAGGTAACCTTCCACACACCAAGAGCGAGATGAGAACTACCTTCGAACCGGAGGATGATGAAAGGGAGGGTCGAGGTGAAGGGGAAGAGGAGGATACTGAGATGGCTCGGAAGCTGGGACTTGGGGAGTCCACGGCTGGTATCTCTGGGTATATAAATAGGGGATCGGTGAGTATTCTTTTTCCTTTCTTTTTTTTTTTTGGTTTTTCATTTTTGTGGAGGTTTTCTTTCTAATGAAACAACTTTACGAAATCTCTCGGCATTTGCGAGAATATGAACCAGTAAAGCTTGAGGCTGATGATAATATACATGATACCTGAAGGCCGAGACCCAAGACAATGCAGCTAAAACAAGGAGAGAACAGGGGTATGGACCTGGCTCGAATATTGGGGCTTAAGCCTCGAATGGCGAGCCAAGGGAGAAGTAAGAGACATGGTTGAGGAGGAAGGAGAAAGATCTTGGCTTATTGCGAAGCGGAAGGGCTCGAGGATGTGGTCTTTGGCGGGGAGGGTAAATTGTCGGCTCCAAGCGGAGGATCTCTGCGTGCTCGCTTCAGACTTTCCAAAGTTATACCATTGCCAAGTTTTGTTAATCCAACAACTGGGGCATCACCCTTTTTCACAAACTCCCAGAGGCCTAGACTCAAATTGATTAGGACGTGTGCATGGCATTTTCAAGGCAATGTAGGATAGTACATACCCGGCAACTTGTGGCCAGCCAGCCGGAAGGCTTCCCTTGCAACCTTCTCGTGTAGATCGCCCTTGAGTTCGAAGACAATTCTGCTAACGGCGACTTTCGCCGTCCAATAGTCGAATTTTCCCTTACCCTTACCCATACGTTGCTCATTGCCCTTGGTGTAGACACCGATGTTGGCACTCACGCGCTTGTACAATGTGTAGTTCATTCCTCTCAGACGTCTTTTGATTGTCTCCTCTGCGATTTTGAGCGAAGAGGCCGGAAGCCGGCGGTCATGGTCTTTCATCCGCAAGCCGTAATCTCCCCAAACCACAGTTGTGCCACGAGACGAACCTCCAGTTGCAACGTGTGGGCGACCCTTAGGCGATTTCGACTTCTCCATGAACTTAGGCGTCAACCAGTCGAGTGCCGGCAAAGACGTAGAAAAACATCGTGAGAGGGGGAAGATTGTGAGCGAACTTCGTAAACCTATCATTGCGGATGAATTAGATGAGAGAAACAACCGGATTTTTTCTTGCTGCCGACAAGGGATTCTCACATGACGGTTGGGAGAGCGCCAATTGAGGCCGCGCCAGAAGATTCAGGTGTGGTCGCATTGCGATTTCTCTGCTGTCTTCAGGTAATAATTGATGCTGGCAAACCTTCCTTGGGAAACGCAGACTTTCTGGCTATCGGGATATCCGGAGCAGCGGTTTCTCCGGGCCGGCCACATCGTGCACGTGCCACATCCGAGGGCTGCTGACATAAGCCAATTAATCGCGTGTCGCGGCTTTTAGGCAGGCGCGTCGTGTTGCCTGGAAGTTTGGAAGTGCTGGAGTGAGCTATCTCGACCGGCTCAAGGGCTCACTTCTTCGTCAATTCGGTGTCAAACTACTCGCTGGTCTTTATTTTCTGGTTATGATTCTGACTTTTCATTCATCATGCCTGCTGATATCAGGAGCTTTTTTGGTGGCAAGTCCAGTCAGGGCTCTGTCCCGTCTCCCGTGAAACCACCTACGAAGAAAGAGGTACGTCCGTTAGTGGCGCGGTTCATTGAGATCACCCGTCGCATTTGCGGTGATTGCATAAAGATACCTGGAGTGCATACATGCTGATATTAGGATGATATTAGGCGCCGTCTAGACAGAAACGTAAGGCTTGCGACCCTGTTATACGTCATGTATCAGTCCGTTGACCGGGTGTATAGGGACTAGAAAGGTTGTGGATGACAGCGAAGATGACGATGTTGTCATGACAGAGGCTCCTGCGCCGAAGACTAAAGCCTCGAGCAAGCCGTACGATGCGCCCGTTTACTAGTTCTTGGGACTTGTATACTAATATCTTGTTATCAGTAAGCCAGAAGCATCACAGGGGGAACTCACAACGACCTCGGATTATTTCGCCTCGGGCAAAAAGAGAGGGAGGCCGCCCAAAGCTGCGAATGGAACTACATTGAAAGAGGGCCAACCCAAGAGCGTCCCGGCTACCACCAAAGTGGAAAAATCTTCAGAAGTGAAGAAGCCTACAGAACAGAAGGATTCGCCTAAAAAGGCCTCTCGTCAAGCTACAAGGAAAGCTACTGCTCGCCTAGATGACGGAGATTTGGGCGATGACGATATCTTTGCGACCGAGTACAAAAAGTCAGGCAAAGGCGATGACGATTATTTAGAGGACGATGACCATGATGGAAGTGACGATGATTTCGAGGAACTCGCGGTTAGGCCAGCAAAAGCAGCTCCTGGTAGGGCGACGCGCAAAAAGCGCTCTGCTCTTTCCGAATCAGAAGACGACTTGGTTATGGAGGAGATTCCCAAACCGGCGGCGAAAGCGGCGAAATCAGCAAGTCCCCAAAAACAGCGAAAGCGAAAATCTGAGGCTTTGGATAAAGATGGCGGTGATTTCCAAGTCAACTCTAAGACGGATGCTGCCTCAGCAAAACCTAAGAAGCCAAGAGCATCGCCTCCAACCCAAGTCCAGCCAGAGAGTAAAGAGATCCAAGACATTTTTGACAGCATCCCAACAGTGAGACCACCATCTCCTCCGCCAAAGTCAGCGTCCGATGATAAGAAAAAGTTCAACTTTGCCGCTAAGATGCGATCGCGGTCTCCAGCTGCTGGAGGAGGAGCGGAGATGCCAGTGGGAGCAGAGAACTGCCTTGCAGGGCTCTCATTCGTTTTTACAGGAGTACTTGATACTCTCGGTCGTGAAGAGGGTCAGTCTTTAGTCAAGAAATATGGCGGCAAGGTTACTACTGCCCCTAGCTCCAAGACAAGTTATGTCGTCTTAGGCGGTGATGCTGGACCAAAGAAACTTGAGACCATCAAGAAACACAACCTGAAGACGATAAATGAGGAAGGCCTATTCGAACTTATCCGCCGACTTCCTGCTAATGGTGGTGACGGCAAAGCAGCGGAAAAGTATGAGGCAAAGAAAAAGGCAGAAGAGGAGAAAATCAAGGCGATGGCCGCTGAGATGGACAAAGCAGAGAAGACCACAGCGGCCAAGACGTCTAAGACGGCTACGAATACAGCCCAGGTTGATGATCGCCTCTGGACTAGCAAATATGCACCAACTTCTCTGAATATGATGTGCGGCAACAAGGGCGCTGTCGAAAAGCTCCAAAGCTGGCTCAGAGACTGGCGTAAGAACGCTAAGAGCAACTTTCAAAGACCCGGGAAAGATGGGTCTGGTACCTATCGCTCCGTTATGATTCACGGCCCTCCAGGAATCGGAAAGACGACCGCTGCACACCTCGTGGCAAAGCTTGAAGGATATGATGTAGTGGAAACAAATGCGAGTGATACAAGAAGCAAAAAACTTGTTGAGAACGGCCTGCTTGGCGTTTTGGATACTACGTCTCTACAAGGCTATTTTTCAGCTGCCGATAAAAAGGTTGAGAGTGAGAAGAAGAACCTGGTCCTCATCATGGATGAAGTGGATGGCATGTCGGCTGGTGATCGAGGGGGTGTGGGTGCGCTTGCGGCCATCGCAAAGAAGACGCAAATCCCACTTATCCTCATCTGCAACGAGCGAAGACTCCAAAAGATGAAGCCGTTTGATCATGTCACATTCGAACTTCCATTTAGGCGACCAACATCTGAACAAATCCGAGCCCGACTTTCGACTATCTGCTTCCGAGAGGGGCTGAAGATTCCGCCACAGGTACTGGATAGTCTCATTGAAGGAACCAATGCCGACATCCGCCAAGTGATCAATATGCTCTCCACCGTGAAGTTGGATCAGAAAAACCTGGATTACGACAAAGGAAAGGAGATGTCGAAAGCTTGGGAAAAACACGTCATTCTGAAGCCGTGGGATATTGTGGGCAAGATCCTCAATGCTCAAATGTTTTCCCCAAGCTCCAATGCCACTTTGAATGACAAGACCGAGCTCTATTTCAACGACCATGAATTTAGTTTCCTGATGCTCCAGGAAAATTATCTTCGAACAAGACCAACTCTCGCAAATGGCTATAGTGGCAGGGAGCAAAAGCTGAAGCTACTGGAGCTAGCGGACAATGCCGCATCGAGCATCAGTGATGGAGATCTTGTTGACCGAATGATTCACGGTACACAGCAACAATGGAGCTTGATGCCAACACACGCTATATTCAGCTTCGTACGGCCTGCCAGCTTTACTTACGGTAATATGATGGAGAGACCTGCATTTACCAGCTGGCTTGGGCAGAATAGTAAACAGGGTATGTTTCGTATCCAGTTCCATAATCAAATGCTTATAACACTAACATCTATATATAGGGAAACTTTGGCGATACGTGAAAGAAATTCAAGGTCATATGCGGCTTCGCGCGTCTGGAGACCGTAATGAGGTCCGACAACAGTATATTCCACTTCTATGGGACAAGCTCATTCGACGATTAATGCAAGATGGTAAAGAGAGTGTTGATGATGTGATCGATTTCATGGACAGCTATTTCCTCACTCGGGAAGACTGGGATGCCCTAGTCGAGCTTGGACTTGGTCCTATGGATGAGTCTAAAGTCAAGCTAGAGACACAGACCAAAGCTACATTCACGCGTCTTTATAACCAGCGTTCTCATCCCCTTCCTTACATGAAATCCAGCAACGTCTTGGCCCCAAAGAAAGTACCAAAAGAAAAACCTGATATTGAGGATGCCATCGATGATTCGGACGAGGAAGAAGTTCTTGCGGACGAATCCAAAGAGGATGAGGATAACGACAAGATCGACCTTAAGAAGGACAAGTATATTCGCGTGCCTAAAAAGTCTGCAGCAAAGAAGAGTGGTTCGGGCAAGGCAAAAGAAAAGAAATCGAAAAAGGCAGCAGTCGACGATTTCATTGACGACGACGATGATGACCAGCCAAAGCCAAAGAAGGGAAGAGGGAGAAAACCCAAGGCGAAGACCGGATAATGTGTCCTAGGGGTGTTTTTTGTCATCGACTGTTTGCAATAGGAATCAGATTGGATGGAGCGGGAGTAATGTCTTTTGGTATGTACTATAGACTGTATAGCTAGGCAGTGGTAGTGGTAGTCTTCACGATGCTACTTTACGCCTATACTGAATGAGGCCCTGTAATTTAATAGGCGACGAAACAAGCAGCTATCTGGATATGTCTCGACTTGAAACCAATCCCAATCAATATTAAGAAGACTTTGGATACAGCACGAGATTAATTGCGTCCTTGTAGAGATTACCTGCACTTGAATTATTGTTCACCACCTGTCCCTTCCAAGACCTTAATGCTGCCATATTTATTGGCTACAGGTAACACTGACTGACTAGGGTATAAATTTCATTATAGTTATTCATTAGTTTGAGAACTATACTGTCCTCATCTCTAAATCTAGACCATCGGACGCGCCTCTAACGTTAGTCTTCTTGGCTGATCTGCGGAGACTCACTCACTACCTAAAGTACTACCACCGGCGAGCGGAGTTGCCACAGCTTCACTCTTCATTCTCCTCTCCTGGACTGTCGCAACAACAAACAGGTAGATTTGCACCAACTCCCTGGAGCATTCTCCGACACCACATTTCTTTCTTCTGTCTCTTCATGCTTTCTGTCAGGCTGGTCCTGGTAAAGCCTGTCTTTCGTTCTTCTGGCTCAGCTCTCAACCACCACGCCCTGCCGCATCGAAGGTGATGCTCAGTCGAATGCCGTAGTTCTGTTACTCTGTCGGCTATAACCACTATTCATTCAAGGTCGCATTATCTCAGTCTATGTGTCTCTTTTTCTTTTCTTTTCTTTTCTTTTTTTGAGCACCCCTTTCTAGTGGGCGGAAAATGTCTCTCCTGCACAACGAAGAGTACGTCTGAAGTAGCGGGTCATATCTCGACCCCTCTCTCCCCTCTCTCCCCTCCCTCCTTGGCTCTTTAGGAGGTCTATTCAAACTAACTAGTGGAATTATAAAAACCTACAGTTTCACGATATGGCAGCTGCGTACGTCCTACCTTTCTACGATCAAAGATGGGATAGGTGATCGGCTTATCAACGTGAATCCCTCCGTTCTCAACACGCCCGGGTTTCGCGCCGCCGGCTGGCCATCAGCCTCTGCAAACCAAGGCACGCAGTTAGCCGCTAGCATCAAGCGAACATACTCTCCTCCGATCCCTACAACCACGGCAGTTTCATCCGAGTACTACCAACTAGGCAACCGGGACGGGAATGATTCGCGGACGTTCGGCTTCGGTGAAGAGGGTGAAGATGATGAAGGGGGCATGGTGACTGGAAGGACCAACACAGATGCTATAGGTCGTCGGAATCTAGGCCGAAGCGAGAAGCGGATTAATCGCAGAGACCGACAGCTACGGGAGCAGCCCCAGAAAACGAGGGATGTCGAAGAGGATGATAGCAGTGATCTGAGCGACGAAAGTGATGATGATGGGGATGGGTTGCAGAGGTTAGTTGGATAGTGGGCTTTAATTTACATCTAGGTGTTGAGGTTCTTGTGCTCACATATTACAGACCGAGCCAGCAGATTAAATTTACGAAAATGCCTGTGCGGATTAGAGCGGACTCGTCACCGATAAGGGCGACTGACCGTCATGAAAGACCGCAGGTTATGATCGACTCTCCTTCCCATCCTTCGGTGAACGCCCATTTTCGCACGGGGTCGCTAGGGACTGCACCAACTGTTAATGAGCGCCCACGTCGCGATACTACAACTACAACTAGTAGTGATATGTCTTCGGACAATGAGCTTGCCTCATCAGGGTCCAATAGGCGAAAAATTCAGTTCTCTGGCCAGGATCAGGTGATAGAACCCCCTATGGGTGAGCCTGGAAAGACGCAGAATCATGGGTTGAAGGGCTTGGACGAGCAGGATGAAGATTCAGGTGCTGAGTCGGTGGACTCTGCTCTCTCTTCGGAATTTGATGCTACGGCTGGTTCTGCGTCACTTCTGGGAGATGTTGGTATTACTGGTGGTTTGGATTCATCGTCGCCAATCGCGTTGATGCACAAGCTGCAACATGCAGCGAGTTCGCAAACAGCTTCTTCAAGGAAAACAAGAACTCCTGCACCTGAGCTACAGGACTTACCACCTCCGCGACCGATAAGCACAGTTCAACCTGTTAGTCTTCTCTCTAAAGCTCTCAACGCTCGTAAGAGAGAACCTACAAACCCTGTTGAGAAGTTTGCTGTACTCTCCGGGAACGGTCTTAGCGACGCGCTGAATATTAGGTTATATGTTCCATTCTCCTCGGATCCTGAAGAGCCTCTTGACCTGCCACTCGCCCGAGAATCGAAACTATCTGACCAGCCAGCGCCAGTTACTGTTGCTGAGGCTATCGGACTCGCCCTTTGGAAGTACTCCGAAGATCGTCGAGAACCCCCGATCGAGCGCAACAAGCTCACCATTAACAGGTGGACGCTTCGCATGGTGGAGGATGGTGAAGTGGAATATGATTTCCCCCCACTTGCACGATTGTCAGCTATTACGGACTTTACTTCGAACAACAACCGAGCAGCTGGAGCGCGAGGTCGATCTAGAGGGAAGCAGTACGACGAGTTTGCACTAGTTGAGGCCTCTGACTCGGAGTTTGGCGAAAATGAACGCCTGTATCCGATATGTAACCTCTCTGCACCCTCCGAAGAGACTAGTGATACAACCACCGCCACAATGTCGAATGCTCCAACAGGCCAGCCACTCGGTCAGAACAAATCGCTTCGTCCAAATCCAATCCTTGGACAGCCATTTTCGTCGGCTTTGAATGACAATACGCTTACCCCTGCTGATCGACCAGCAGTGCCCACTTCACATGCTACGCCTCGTCTGGGTGTTTCCAAGACGCTTAAAATCCACTTCATCAATCTCGAGGCTTCAAGCCAGGCCACAACGCTCAACACTTCGACCGACAGCTATATAGCAGAGATTCTAGATTCGGTTTGTAAGCGGTGGGGACTAGATAAGGGGAACTATCACCTCAAAGTGATGGGCTCCAACACAATCGCGCCTTTGGATCGTATGGTAGAGGTATTGGGCAATATCACAGAGCTAGACCTTGTGCGCCGGCGATTTGGTCCACAGGTGTTGACGGGCACTCCAGGTAGCTCCTCTCCGAATGCACCACTTATGGTTGAGAACCCCAGTGTTCCCAGCAAGAAAGGCAAGAAGAGTGGACAGCAGATGCTGCAGCCGCTTAACCAGAAGCAGGATCTCATTGGGGGTTACTACCGGCGTTACTTTGTACTTCGCAAGCAATCGATGGGATTCACGACGTCAACGCACCGAATTTTAACATTCGATAATGACTACATGCACATCATGCCGGGAGATACAGGCAAAACCGGCTCGGACACCAAGACGCGATCGATTAGCTTTAACGATGTTGTTGGATGCAAAGTGAGCCGACGGCATCCGAAGAACTTCCGAGTTGTCGTGCTGCGTGGGAACGATGCCACAGAGCAGAAGCGATATGACTTTGAAGCACGGAACGCACTCGAAGCGGTGGAAATTGTGGACGAGATAAAGAAGAACATGGCGCACTACCGGATCTGAGGAGCTACTATTATTACTTTCCTTTATATTTTTCTGGGATTTGATTTTTTTGGGGGGCTGTTTTTCTTTTCCCTTTTCTTTTTACTCTTACTAGGAGCTAGATCTACGTTAAGGTGGCGGGGAGACGGCCATCAAGTCAGTCTTTGTTTGGCGTTGTGGCATGCAAGTACAGGGGAAGGGCATTCGGTCGGGAGGTATTATTATTATTATTGTTATTATTATTACTATCCTGTGCTTATCGACTCGGAGACTCGAGAGTAGGAGAAATACTAGGGTAGGAGAGTAAGACAGCAAGAGACTTAGTGGTGATCTCATCCATCTCAGATTAACCCCAGCCTTCGAAGTCAGGCCCATGGATCGGTGGCCACGACTTGAAGTGGAATCACTGCAGTGTCTAATACTCGGACAAGAGGATCTGATCTGAGCCAGACTCGACCTCAGGGTGTCATGATGATTATCGAAACTGTAACCTGTGGAGATGGTTGTGTGCTTAGGTTTCTTTGTGCTGGGGATGATGACAGCCAGTCCTTTGATGCAAAGAAGTCCTGGTAATAATAGTCGTCTGTGGGATTAAAGTACAGATTATAAACAAAGAATTTTGCTTCTGAGTTAGTAGCGCCGCCCATAATAAATCTTGACGCAAAGAATGCCTCCATGATCCATCCATCCCACTCACTCAGTCACCCCGCTTTCCTCCTGGTCGCCTCGTCTTTCATCTTCGCCCCTCGATCGTCCACTACGAAGTACTATACACACTAGCATTAATTGACCACTGTTGTTTCATTCTCCCTGCTTGAGCCTTGTTGTCGAACAGGTCGTCTAGGCTCTCTTTCAAGCAGTCAGTTCTATTCCCCTCCCCCCGTTGTTTTGCCCTCTTTGTACCCAATTGAACCTCCTCTCTCTACGACCTCCTAAGTTCTAACTTAGCATTTACTCTTAACTTCAAGCTACTACGACTACGGAGACAGTCCGTTGTATCCGTGCCGGAACCATAGTTGGAAGAGAAAAAGTACACTAACTACTGCTACTACTTCAAGAGCCCCTCCGAGAAGCCCGTCTCATCTCCCGTCCCCTCCCTCGCCTCTCATTCCTCCTCCAAGGTAGCTCCGTCGAGAGACACTGGCCTTTCCTCGAGACTTTTGCTCTTACGCTTATGGTTTGCGTGTCTCAGTGCAAATCTGATTTCTCGCTATAATTAAACCTTTCCCATCCTCCATGCCTACTTTAGGAGGGTTTTTGAAGAAGCGGCGAACGAAGGATTCGCAGACCCTCTCCAAGGAGCTCCAGGCTGGCTCATCCCCCCCCACTACTTCTACTACTCCTGCTGCTGCTGCTGCTCACACCCCGACGTCACCAATCGCTGCCGAGGACAATCAGCACCACAATCCCAACCACCACCACCACCACCACCACCACCAACAGCCCGCCAGCAATCCTCCAAATTCGACAACGCCGGTCGCAGATTCTCACCAGTCCTCAGCTTCTAATAAACCCGCCACCGAGGGTCAGCAAACCGCCTCCATGCAATCCGCCGCCGCACAGCCCTACCCCAATTCCGGCAGTCAGCCACAGACCAATGTCGCTAGCATACAAAATATAATTCACTCCTCTCAGCAGAATGAAGGTTATACCGAGTCATCAGCGGCCCATGGAAGTACACACCATGCCGCCCGCGCCGAGCGTACCACCAAGGGGAAGTATTCTCTCGATGACTTCTTAATTCAGCGTACGCTCGGCACAGGCAGCTTCGGACGAGTCCATCTCGTGCAGTCGAAGCACAACCACCGATTCTATGCGATCAAGGTGCTGAAGAAGGCACAGGTGGTTAAGATGAAACAGATCGAACACACAAATGATGAGCGACGGATGTTAAATCGCGTCAGACACCCGTTTTTGATCACGTTGTGGGGGACTTGGCAGGATTCACGCAATCTATACATGGTCATGGATTTTGTGGAGGGAGGAGAGTTGTTTAGTTTACTTCGCAAGTCTCAGGTGAGCTGCTCTTATCTCCTGCCTCACCATGGCCTGATTTGATCTAACGATTTGGGATCGTGCAGCGATTTCCTAACCCCGTTGCCAAATTTTACGCCGCCGAAGTTACTTTGGCGTTGGAATACCTCCATTCCCTCAACATCATTTATCGAGATCTGAAGCCCGAAAATCTGCTGCTGGACCGCCATGGTCACTTGAAAATCACGGACTTTGGCTTTGCGAAGGAGGTACCAGATATCACATGGACTCTCTGCGGAACTCCCGACTATCTCGCCCCGGAGGTCGTGGCCTCGAAAGGCTATAATAAATCAGTTGACTGGTAAGGGCTGGACAATGCTCGACGTAGTTACGAACAAATGGTCTAACTCTCAAAAGGTGGTCTCTCGGAATCTTGATTTTCGAAATGCTCTGCGGCTTTACACCTTTCTGGGACCAAGGTTCTCCTGTGAAGATCTACCAAAATATCCTTCAGGGCAGGATAAAGTTCCCCCCTTACCTTAACCATGATGCCGTCGATCTGCTCTCGCGATTGATAACTTCAGACCTAACCAAGCGTCTGGGTAACCTCCATGGCGGCCCTGAAGACATCAAGAACCATCCATGGTTTTCGGAAGTCACCTGGGACCGACTGGCTAGAAAGGAGATTGACGCTCCTTACGTGCCCCCGATTCGGGGAGGACAGGGAGATGCAAGCCAGTACGAGAACTACCAAGAAGAAACTGAGCCGTATGGTCAGAGTGGTGAAGATCCGTATGTATCCCACATCTTGTTCCCCCGCCAATGTGCTTCATGTCACTAATTCATGCGAATACAGCCATGGTCATTTATTCCCAGACTTCTAGTTTTTTTTTACGAAAAAAAAATGATGGAATGAGAATTTCGCCCTAGACATGATTGCTTGATTTAGAACTCAAGACATCTCGTGATTGCAAACGAAGGCTTATGTGGAATGTTGTTCCTGAAATGGGCCTGGACGACGTGATTATAGCCGTGGAAGTTACGTCTTCCACGCTCTTCTTTTTTTTTTTCAGTTTGTGATGATCGCTGGTCGAATTAACCCTGATTTAAGCGCGCTTTCGAGATGAGTAATCTGTTAGGCCTCGTCTCGTCTACTTAAGTTACATATTCTCGTCAAAAAAGCATGCTGCAGCTTTTCTTTACATGTTCTCTTTCGCTTGCCTGGAGGCTTGTCTTGCAGCACCTGGTGGAGGTTTTCTAGAGTGCAATAATATAAACTCTCGTCTCCTCGCGCATTCGGATCCGGGTGGAATGCTTTCTCTCCTTTCACTGCTTCGTCTTCTTGCTTGTCTTTTTCTTTCTGGGCGAGACCGGGTGTGTGTAAGGTGTTAAGTCTTCTTTTTTGGGGGAACCCTTGGAGGTTATTTTCCTACGCCGACTCTCCCATCGTTGAGCAGTTGATGATTTGGCCATATTTTCTCTCTCTCCAGAGGTCTTTGAAGATAGTGGGGAGCTATTTTGGATTTCTATCGCCTCCCCTCTTTGTAAGGGAGAACTGTATAATGTACATACATACTTTCCAGTTTCCTAATCGCAACGAAAAGTAAGCACAGGATCTGGATAGTGCTCTTACTGTCCCAGTATCACCAGTACTAGTAACAGTAACAGCAACAGCAGCAGCAGCAACAGGACACATAATACATAGTTTCGACGACCCAAAGAAAGGTAAAAAGGAGGATATTAAACCCTTCCCCCTGCAATAAATTCCTGAAATTCTAAAAAAAACCAGAGATATAATCTACAAACCCCCTACCCCTCCATTTTTTTACATTGTCTGTAATCGTACATGTATCATCATCACAACCACAATAACCACTCTACAGACTCGAGTCCACACCTCCACCAGTAGCCAACGAGTTCATGGCGACGGTATCCTGACCGCCAAGTTTCTTGCTCTCGGTGGCGACGCGGGCAATATAGGTGCGGCTTGTGGCGTTCCATAGCGAAATGTATTTTTCCATGCAGTGGGAGAGACAGGCTTCCTCCTTGGAGGTCATTGTAGAGCCGGGGGCGGGAATGCAGTGGTCGAAGCAGTGCTCGTTGACTTTCTAGGGGTGTGTTAGATGATATATTGTTTATTCTTGCGTATTCCTCTGGATATATATATATGGGTAGTATGACGTACGCTAATGAGGTTCCTGGCGTTGGCCATGGCGGCTTCTTGTTGGAGTTGCTTCATGATAGCTGCTTTGACTTCCTGCTGGCTGGGAGAGCCAGAGGCGGGGGCGGATGGGGAGGAAGAGGAGGAGCCGAAGAGAGCCATGTTGGAGATGAATTAAAGCAGGGAGGGTTGAATATATAGTCACGGGTAATTGAATTAGGTATTAGTAGTTGTCTGGTGTTTGGTGATGATCTCGACAGGATCTTCTTCTTCATCGATGGAGAGAAAGCCGGAGCTGTGGCTGGTGCGGCTCTCCGCCTCCGGACTGCTGCTGCGCCACAGACCCGACGATGTGGACACCTAAGGCTTCGTTCGTCTGTTGTTCTCGACGGTCGACAATAATAATTTAATGATCTGTCCAGTTCTTGGGTTCTGCTGAGTTCTGAGTTCTGACCTCCAGGCTGGAATCTTTTTCCCTTTTTATATTATTTCTCCGACACACACTCACGCACACACACATTCCTTCTTTTCGATTCTTCTGTTCCCGCCGTCATCTTACCAATTGACTGTCGACTGATTCCGCGCTTGGTTCCTTGGACTGTAGTACTGCCACTACTACTATATCTAGGTCGTGAATGTCCCGGTGACATTGAAGCGTATTTGCACTTTAAGAGAGAGTGCTTTCTATTGTCTATCCTTTCGTTTATAACTGCTGTTTCTGCATCCACGATCGTTTTTACGTCCTCATACGAAAACAATGCTGTTACCGCGGCTTTCAACGCTGTTGTGTCTTGCTGGCCTGACGGCCGTGCCCGCAGTCAACGCCTACGACGGTGACGAGAATGTCAAGAGCATCCCAGTATGTATCTGCTGTTTCGGTGTAATCGAAGATGTCTCTGGCTAATTAAAGCTCTCTCGAACAGCTTCGAACTCACAGTCTTTCTTCGGTGGGTTTACTCTTAACCCCCTCCCCTCCCCACGACACCCCCCCAGGCCAATATCGCTGACAATTAACAGCCATACTTGGATTCAGACTTCCAAAGCCGCTGGTTCGATTTTGGTGGTGATGCGATAATTCGCGCCGACCAGTATTTACACCCTCTCTCTCCCCTCTGTGCCAGTCACGCGGCCTGGAGCTGAACAGTACCAGATACGTTCGTCTCACGTCCGACCGTCCGTCGCAACAAGGATGGGTTTTCTCTCGGGTTCCTCTTACCGCGACAAACTGGGAGGTTAGTTTGTTTTCTTCTTTGTGTGATATAGCTCCTCGTGGATTGACCTATTTTTTGTTTTGTCATTATAGATCGAGGTTGAATTCAAGATTCAAGGACAAGGCAACTTGCACGGCGATGGCTTTGCCATGTGGCTCACAAAACAGCGCGCAACTCAGGGCCCTGTCTTTGGATCGACAGATAACTTTGAGGGCCTAGGAATCTTCTTTGATACCTACAAGAATAACCGCCCTGGTACTTCGTTCCCTTACGTCATGGCTATGATGGGCGACGGCCAGACAAGCTACGACCAGGCCCATGACGGCAAGGCGAATGAGATCGCTGGATGTTCGGTACGTTTCTCTGACAAGGGACTCCCTACGTGGTGCTGGGAAGGTAGCTCTCTTGAACTAACTTGAATATCCTAGGCCCGTGGTCTTCGTACCGCATCGGTCCCTACCAAGGCTCGCCTGACTTACTTCCAGGACAAGTCACTGACCTTGGACCTGCAATACAAATCTGAAGGCACCTGGACAAACTGCTTCACTCTCACAGCTCCGGAAACCAACATTGCTATCCCGTCCGTTGCGTATCTGGGGTTCTCTGCTGAGACCGGCGAGCTGAGCGATAACCACGACATCATCTCTGTCAAGGCCCAGAACCTGTACAGTGTCGCACGCGGTTCCGGCTCCAACTCCGACTCCAAGGGTTCTACGACGCGCCAGGCTGACCGACCTCGCTCGCGACCCAAGAAGAAGAAGGGAAGCTGGGGATGGTTTTTCTTCAAGGTGTTCTTTTTCTTTGCTGCCGTTGCAGGTGCTTATATTGGGTGGACTGTCTATCGGAATAAGCACCGTTACTCAAGGTTCTAAACAGGAGGCAATGAAATATAAGTGGTCTTTCCTTTTTTCCGCCCTAACCCAAACAAACTGAAAACTACCAGAAAAACAATCTCTATTCAACTTTTTTATATCCTTCGTTGCCTTTGCATAGCCGTGATGTACGTGTGTATCTTCGGGATTCCTTCGCTATTTATGAAACGAGTCAAAAGTTTCACGAGTCCTTCCTGTGATTTTTGTGAGTCCTAGCCAATATGAAGTAAGTGGACTTAGGTGAATATGAAATAATTTCTATATGAACGCCGAGACTATGCAAAATGGGTATCAATCCTGGATCTGTGACAAACGTAGCAATCAAGCGCATAATGGGTATCATCGAACTGTAAAAACCAAGACATCGACTACGTCTTCACCTCGTTCCACAGGCGATCAATGATCTGAAAAACCTCCGTCACACTGCGCATAACGGGCTCATCGATCCCCAACGCACCGTACCGATGCTGGATTTTATCGGGATGCCAGCGAACTCGCTCAGTCTTGAGCGTAGCCAACAAATCCGCCGAGTGGTTTTTATCATCCGAAGCAGTGCCAGCAGCAGTAGCAGGAAGCGCACAGCGCATAAACTCCTCCACCATCTCCCTCGAAATATCCCTCCTCTTCCCGGACTCAACCGGCCAAAAGATTAAATTCCGCAGTTTAGTCCTCTCTCCTGCACCAGCACCAGCACCAGCATCAGAATCCCCACTCCCCTTCACCACCTCAACAGCCCTCTCAATCTCACCCCAAGACCGCAAATACTCCTCCCAAACCCCCCTCCAAGCCTTCACCCGTCGCCTCTCCCTCCCCCTCCGCAAAGACTCATCCATCGCCCTCTCAAACCGCATCTTCTCCTCCTCCGCCCTCTCCCTCTCCCTCCTCTCCCGCCTCTTCTCAGCCCTCATCCTCTCCTGCTCCTCTAACATCCCTTCGCGCGTACGCTTCCACATCTGACTCCGCACATAAGCCGCATATTCATCCTCCGTCATCCTTTCCAGCTCTCCTCCTCCCCCTCCTTCACCACTACCCTCTGCACCCGCAGTCCCAGGAACCGCATAATTGTGAATCGGCTGGCCGTACACAGACTCCCAAAAGGCCGCGCCCTCGTCGTCACCTAGGGCGTCGAAGAGAGATTCGCGGAAGGCTGTGTTTGGCGAGAGGGGGGCCGGTTGGTTTCTTGATCCTGGGGATGGAGAGCGTGAGCGCGTGCGAGTGCGTTTTCGATGTTTGTGGCGGTGGCGATGACGGTGGCTTTCTTCGCTGTTTTTGTTGTTGTTGTTGTTGTCGTTATTGGGACGGGGTGGTTTTGTGGAGGATGAGGAGGAGGAGGAGGATTTGAAGCGGAATTTACCCTTTCCTGAGGAGCGGGAGTATTCGTCTTCTGTGTGATTCATTTGGGTGATGTGAGTGGAGAGGAAAAGAGGAGAGGAGGAGGAATGGGCGGATGAGTAAAGGACGTTGATGCGATGGGTTTGGCGGAGGGTAATTTTGGTATTACGGGGAAGCTGTGAGGTATTTTTGGCTTAAACATCATCATCATGAAGCCAACTCCCAGGTTAGATAGCATGCACAAGAGTACAGAGTAGGGATATTAAATAATTATGAACTATCTAGATAGTATATATTTAAGATTATATACCTGCCTACCTACTTGTACATAGATAGACCTAAAAGAAACTATCTGGATGACATCATGAATTACACTGATGATCAGATAAGATAAAGAATGACAAAGTAATACATAAATACGTTGCGAAAACCCCGTACCGTAACCGCAAACACATCGTTAATTTCCCTCTCCTCTCGCCGTCCATCTTTCCCATTTCCAAACCTCCCCGACATCACACACCGCAGCCCTGGACCATGGCTCTCGTCTCCTACTCCGACTCGGAAGCCTCAGACTCAGAGTCAGAGCTTCAGAAAAACACCCCTGCCCCAGCGACAGCAACAGCAACAGCAACAACGACAACGACAACGACAACCCCAAAACCCACCTCCTCATCCACCTCATCTACCGCACCCTTCCAATCCCTCATCGACCGAACTAACCCCCGCAAAATCCGCGTCGCCCTCCCAGAACTCAAACCCGAAACCCCCGATGTCGACGACGAACCCGCCAGGAAAAAGCCCAGGATAGGAGGAGGAGGAGGAGGAGGAGGAGGGGGAGCATTCGCAGGGTTTAATTCATTCCTCCCGGCGCCAAAACGACCGAACGCCGCCGCGCCAGAGATGAAGAACAAGACGGCTGGCTCTGCCGCACCTACGCGCAAGGTCTTCAGCTTGAAGACTGGCGCTACCCCCGGGTTTGATAGGGAGGCTGATGCGGAGATGCGTAGGGATATGGCTTTTGGGGTGGGTGATGGTGATGATGACGAGACGATTCCCAAGGCTGGGAGCTTGCGGGGTGATGGGGGATATGCAGATAGAGATGGAGATGGAGATGCTACGGAGGGACTAGAAGAGAAGAAGAAGAAGAAGCCGCAGGAGGTGACGCTGAAGGGGAACCCGATGATGTTTAAGCCGCTTTCTGTGGGGCGCACGCAGCAACAGAAGAAGAAGAAGAAAGTCGTGTCTGTTGGTGCTGGTTCTGCGCCTGCGCCACTCGCGAAAAGATCGAATGATGGAGAAGGACCGCAACCTCAGACAGCACCCGCGACAGCTCCAGTCCCGAAGCCTAAAGTCAGTCTCTTTTCGCTGTCTAGCGAAGAGTCTACCACTGGGAATGACTCCACCCAGGCCCATAGCGCTGTCTATGAGCCGTTGGTGTATACTGCCAACGAAGACGCTGTGTCAGCTGGCCCCATGCCAGAGACGGGGACAGAGCCCGCTTCTGCGACATCATCAAGACAAACGGCGCCGCCCTCAGCCCAGACCCTAGATTATATTGCCGACGACCTGAATCTTTCCCGGTCACAGCGGCGCCAGTTGTTCGGGCGGAATGCTGACCCCTCCAAGTCTCGTATCCTCCATTTCAACACAGACCAGGAATACGCTGCCAACCAGGCGTTGGCACATGAAACAGACCTTGCAGCAGCTCAGCATAACCCAGTTCGGGCCATTGCTCCTGGCAAACACACACTCCAACAGTTGGTCAATGCTGCGAGTAGCCAGCGGGATGCTCTCGAGGAGAGCTTTGCAAGTGGGAAAAGGAACAAGAAAGAAGCTGGAGCCAAGTACGGGTGGTAGAATGACTATACAATATCTATACCTAATATATTGATCACTCTCTCGATATATTTACATTTCACTCATTAACCTCTTTCGTCTCGCTACTGTACACTATTGGTACCTTTATTTAAGTATCACATTGCGAATGATGGGAAAATAGGAGTCGCGGAGTATGATAAAATGAGCTTATTGAACATGAAATGAAACTTTTTCTATCCAAACTCTATACCTTAATAACTGTAGCTATTTACATAACAAGAATATATCTTTTCTGTAGAAAATAAAATAATAATACACACCCGCAAACACCAGTAATGCAATGCAATTTTAGGATGAGACATCAACAACCTCCGCAAACCACTGCTTCAACGCCGTAGCCAAAACAGCAGGTAGTTCACGAACATCACGCACGACAAGATAATAAGGGAACGGGAACCCTTCAAGATATCTCTTCATCTTCAGCTTCATTTCACCGCTGCCTCCCGCGGTATCAGGCTCAAAGCTTGCCTGCGTAAGATCCAGGATGGAGCTTCCCTTCACCGCATCCACAATAATAAACACAATCATAATCCGTTCTTCTTGCGCCTGGCGTACGAGGCGACTGATGGTCTCGTGGTCTTCGCAGATACCATCGGATATGATCAGCTCCAGCTGCCAGAGATCAGCGCCTCCACCTCCCGGCGACTGTTTCCAGCGAGCTTCTCGGAAGAGAGCGATTGAATCGGCTATCAGCTTCCGGACGTTGGTCCCGGTCTGTTGATAGCTGAAATGTTGGAATACTTGCACACCTGCATCGGAAGAGAATGGCTTGCCGAATTCGTGGGCGACCCTGACATGTTCCTCGCTGCCAAAGCCAAGGACGCAGAGATCGCCAACTTCAAGCATGCTTAAGCTTTTGGCTACGAGAGCGAGCGTTTCAAAGGCCAATTGCCCACTACCGCTTTCGAGCATAGACTTGCTGTCGTCGACGGCAAGCATGATTTGATAGTTGCGTTTGGAAGGGATTGACCGGCGCATCCAGATCTTATCACGCTTGTACTGCGAGGCAATGTACGGAATGATGCGCTTGATGTTGAGTCGTTTTCCAGTCCGGAAATCTCCCCGCAGTTTGGTGGCTAAGGTAGGGGCCAGGATTAATCGCAGCTGCTCAGTCAGGGAAAGCGAAAGGTCATTAGTTGCCGATTCGTACTTGGACCAAAGACGCTGGGCTTCATCCCTGGCGGTTAAGGGTGGGAGAGTTGACGAGAGATGGATTGCGGCCAGGTGAGCGTCAACTTCGTCTAGCTCTTCATTTTCAGCTTGCTGTGCGAGGGCCTCGGTGGAGCGCTCTTGAGTGCGCAGACTGTCTGGAATCAATGCCCCAGCAGTCTGCCCTTCACCAGGAGCACCATCTTGATCCAACTGCATCTCATCGTCCATTGTGTTGCCTGGAATGCCTTCAGGTTCATCAGAGGCGTCCGGTAGCATTTCCTGGTCGCCGGGGTTGACATCTGACTCGACGCCTTTGTTCTGATCAAGGGCCTTGGCTTGTTCTTCGCTGGCCTGACCAAGTGCTTGAGTATCAGCGACATCATCTTGATCCGCCAAATGCTCGAAATCAGCATCCCCCATCTCGGTATCTTGAGGCAAGGGCTCCTCCTGTTCACCATCCTCTTGCTGGGCGGCGTTCTTGATTTCCTTTTGTCGGCGATGCCATTCCTCAAGGACGTCCCCTAGTTTCTTAAACGCCTGGAGCTGAGGATCCTCTGGGTTGACGTCGTTTGCACCTCCCGCATCTCTATGTCTTTCGGTATCTTCTCCATCCTTTGCGGCACCCGTTTGCTGATTTGGCTCAGCAGATGGATCTGTTGAACCGTCTTGCTGTTGTGCATTGCCTGATGCCCCCTTCTCTTGGTTCTGGTCTTGCTCAGCACCGAGTCCGCCATTGACCGCTTCGCTGGGAGCAACTTCTTCTCCTGCGACTTCGTTATCATCTCTCTGAGCGAGGAAGTCGTCCTGTGCTTCTTCGGGCTCTTCGCCAGCTTCCTTAGCTTCCTCATCGCCCTCGGCTTCATTGGCGTTCTCTTCCTCAGCGCCAGCCTCATCTGTCTGATCTATTTCCTGTTCATCTGTCGGTTGATCAGTAGCACCCTCTTCAAGATTGTCTTCTGGCATTTCCTTAGCCTGCTCATCGTCCGCAGGGGGAATGTCATTGTCAGAGAGGTCATCAAACCCATTGTCGCTCTCCGCACCGTCATCATCCCCCATCTCGTCACCATCAAGCTGCATTTCTTCCGGCAAATCGAGAGTTTCTTGTTCTTTAGCATGGGGGTCGGTAACATCCATATCTTCACGGCCAATGGCTTCTCCTTCATCATCGGGCGCTTCCTCTTCGTCCTCCTCGTCCTCGTCCTCTTCTTGTTCTTCGCCCTCCTTCTTTTCACCCTCGTCGCCCTTCTCGCCCTTTTGCTGCTCTTGGGCCGCCGTCTGCTGGTCGGACTCCGAGACACCCTTTCCTTCCTCGTTTTCTGTTTCCTTCTGATTCTCGTCGTGGTCACCATCCCACATCTTTTCGTCCACGGCGGATGTGTCTAGTCCATCGACACTTCCTACCTCCTCATCAATATCACCCTCCTCGTCTTCGGACCCGCTTTCGTCTTTGTCTTCCTCGTCTGCTTCTTCGTGATCACCAGTTTCTCCTTGTAGGTCCTCTTGGTCCATGTTTACCGCATCCGCAGAAGTATCCATATCATCCCCAGCCCCTTCCTTCTGTTCCTGCTGTGCGAGCTCGGACAAATCCTCGTCATCACCTACGTCTTTGCTGATATCTTCAGCTCCTTCTCCGTCACCGAGACCTGTTCCACTCTCAAGTTTTCCAGACTTGCCTTCTTCAGTAGACTCTTCATGGGGACTGCAAAAGCCTTCAGATGCAATCTGGATAAAGGACTTGGCGAGTATGTAAGACATTTTGCAGGTCTCCCTGTGCACCGTGAGGAAACGGTTGACAATGTCCTTGCTGATTTGGTAATATTTGTTCAAGATAGGGAGCAAGCTTGCCATCAGCGCTACGGCAAGAGGAATTCCAGCGTCTGATTGCTTCTGTATACGATGCAGCGCTTCAGATATAGCATTGAGAGCATTTGTGATATCGGGCAAATGTATGGATTTCAAAGCTCTGGTAAAGAATTCGTCGCTTCGTGACAGCGACCCGGTCGATGTAATCAATGCAGGGACCTCCTTGAGTTTCTGAAGACTGATGAGAATCTTATCAGCAGCTGCAGTGAGGGTAGTGTCGAAATCCTGGATAGCTAAAGGATCACTTTCATTTTCGAATACAGCGGTTTCGGCATTGACGTTAACCAAAGGAAGTAACTGGTCCAGGACAAAGCTGAGGTCAGGCCGTCGTTGTCCCCATTTGGTGATATCGGCATTTAGCTGATCCAAGGAATTCACAGCCTCATCCAGGGTCTGTTTGTGTAGTCCGGAGATAACTCCATTTGGTAGTTCCGGAAGGCGTTTGAGGGACTTTCTGAGACCATCAAATGTGTCCTTCCAGCTTTGCAGACCCTTAGAAATATCTGAAGAATCAATTTCTGAGAACCTTGAATGCAGCTCAACGACTGTTGTGGCCACCCCAAGGGTTGGCGTTAACCAGGAGATTGCCGTCATTACATCGCACCGTTCATTCAAAAATCGCTGGTTTGACCTGAAAATTGAAGTAGCTCCAGACTTCCAGAGGTTGGAAATCTTAACAAGCGTTGACTGTAACGATGCTAAATCAGACAGTGCTGGAGAAACGGCAGCCCTCTGCTTTCTAATTAGGGATAACAGATGCTCGACAGATCCCGAACTTCTTGAAATCTCCACGTTACTGAGATCTTCAGAGTAGTTGTGAGAGGCCTGGCGTGCACGGGGAAGCAAGTCCAAAAACCTGTGGAAATAGATATCACAGTTTCCGATCAGCTGGGATAGTGCAGTACCAGTGGGAAAAGCTGGACTGGTAGCAAGGACCTGAGCAACGGACGCCTGAGACTCGATGAGGTTCGTGCTTGCATTACGCTTGATGCCCATCTCCAACAATTGCCGTAGAGTGTCGGCATAGAAACGACGCTTCTGGACCTTGAGGTGCTGGACATCAGGCTTATTCTCTTCAGTGAGGATCTTCGGAGTCTGGGATCGGAATTCTTGGATGCTTTCAACGACGAACTGTACGAAACCGCTCAAATCGTCCGCAACATCGAACTCGGTGGACATAGATGCATACATTTGCATCATGTTGCTCATAGTTCCATCGGGGTTCTTAAATCTAGGAGGCCGGTTCGTCCAGATCGTTTGCTCTCTGTCGCACAAAGCCAGCGCTTCTGGGATACTCGTGCAAGAGACGATCAATTCGCCATCAGCGGCAATAGAACTTTCATCTTTCTCAGGCATGTCTTGGCTAAGAATCTGCTGGACGGGCTCTGCCAATGTTGCACGATATTTCCTGACCAGTTTGAATAGCTTCACATGTGATCGGCGAGCACTTTCTTTCAAAGCAACTATATTGGTGTCCTTCCAGCTAGCCAACTGGATCTGCTCTTTGATTTCCTTTTCAAGTGCGGAGCGCCTCTCATTCAGAAGTCGATATACCAAAGGCTCAAACTGGCTATAATGCTGGACGAAATTGTCTAGTGCAGACACAAGCTGCGTCAGGGGAAGGAAGTCCTGAACATACAAGAACAGCATAGACCGGAAGTTTTTGATTAACCGGAGGCGTTCACCGTATTGGCCTAAAGTCGTCGATTGGAAGAATTGCTCAAGTGTACTGATCACGCCCTTAGTATGGTCGCCTAGATCTGCTTGTCCAGTCTCGGCAATTTTGATAGGGCCTCTGATTAATGCATCGAAGGCAATAAACCACCACGAGCCGACATCTTGCTCGCACTTGTCCTTTTCAAGATCCAAGAGCTTTGCCCAAGTAGACAGTTCCAATCGCCGCCAAAATATTATCAAATTCGTGATCTCATCATAGAGCGGAGCGGCCGAGTATTCTCGACTAGCTACAAGCTGCCATTCATGAACAAGGGAATGGAGCTTTTCAACCTTTGTCAGAAACTTTGCGACAGGCTCTGTGTGCTTGAATTCGTAAATCTCTTTGCAATATGAGATGACATCGCTGGGTACCGCATGATCGGGCCATGCTGTCTGGATCTGGACAAAGCGAGATTGCACAGAGCGTGTTAGAGAAAGGAGTTTCTTTGCCTCTGGTATATTCGGATCCGTGTAAAAGTTGTAATTCTTGGATCCGCTGGCTGATTTCTTTGTAATATCATCTTCAAGGAGCAAGAAAATGGCAGGCATTTGATCTTTGGGGTTCATATTAGGAGAAATAGAATTGCCCTCTGACCATAACGATCCCAACAATAGCGCAGACCGCTTGACGTACTCTGAGAGCACAGGTTCGCTTTCTTCAGGCTCAAACAACTTCGCATGAAGTTCTGAAAGACGAACGGCGATTGCTTTAGGGTCAATTTGGTCGGAAAACCCGCTTCCGTCATCGGCGCCGTCTTCATACGTTGGAAAGAGTTGGTGTAATTCGTTTTCATCGACCTCCTCGCTATCTTCCCAAGAACCCTTGTAGTGGTACGTCTCGTTCTTGCGCGTCTCTTCATCTTGGTCCTCCTTTAGCTTAGCTTTCCACAGCACATGAAATTGCTCCACTATTCGGCGAAGAGACTCGCGACCACGTTTACTGTGAAGAACTCCAGGTTCTGTGTTCTCGGCTACCCGGAGAGAAGACAATTCATGGAACCATAGCTCAAGGGCGTGCTTTGAGTTGTATCCCAAAGAGTCTCCTTCTGCTGTTAGACTGGCTTCTCTGAGACCTCCAAGGAATGGTGTGCGCTGACAAATTGTCTGTACGACCGCCTCATCACTCGATTTAGGAGACAGAGTGGAACCCAGTGAAAGACCGAGATCTAGGATTTGCAGGAAACGAACGGCTAGAATGGTTATGTCGTCGTAGGATCGGTAGTTGGTGCTCAGACGTCGACAAAGCTGTTGGATATTATCACGCAGTAGAAGCCTCATTCGGTCGTTCTCAGAAGTGTTCTCAGATACTATCATCAATTGCTCCGGGTTCCTCTCAAGGATCGACTTTATTAAACTGGAGAATTCTCCTTGAATAATGCCAATTTCTGAAGTTGGCGGCCGAGTGACAGAAGAGGGAGGAGGAGCAGAGCCTAGTGCACGCAATTCCTTTCGAAGAATTTCCACCCGCGCATTTGCGGATTGGCCAGTAAAGCTTCCCTCAAACGATAAAATGGCCTCTGTTCTTGAGGAAAGTTCAGCAACCCGTTCATTGTGGCGCTTCCTCTGTACGACCAACCGCAACGATGGATCAAAGGGTTTATCTGGAACAAAAAGCCACAGGAGGATGACGGCAAACTGGACCAATGCACTGGCTGCCTCTTGAATAGCGCTCTCACTATACACTGATTTTGTGACTAGGGTCTGGAAAAGTTGTGGAAGAGCTTTGTCTGCAAATACTCTAAAGTAATGGTTGTCAGGCAAACCCTTCACAAGGCGAATGAGAGGCATCGAGGGACTGGATGGCAAGGCTTGGTCGCCATTAAGTCGCAGGGCAGATATCAGCTCCTCGAATGACTCTGGTTCGAACAAGTCTCTGTGAAGTTGCAGAAGCTCGATAGCAAGTTCTCGCAGCATTCGAGTTAGTGTCCCAACTTGGTTCATTGCGATTTCTTCACTCGTCAAAGCCAGGGCTTTCGAAAGGGTATCTTTCTCTTCCTCCAGAGCATCTATCTGACCAAGGTATGCACGGTCAACAAAGGCTAATTTGTGTAGTAATGACAAGGGCAGAGTGCCACTAATAGCAGCGCCGGTACCCGAAGATCGCTGACATCCTGAAAACAACGAAAGTTGGTGGAGAGCACTAGGAACCTGGCTTTGCAGATACGACACGTTCAACGGTTCTGCAGGACGGCCAGCCAATAGAGCCAAAAGAGACTTAATAGCGTATTTGGAGTCTCGAGCATCTTGAGGGAGAGAAACAATATCATGGTACTGGCATAATACTTCAAACTCGTTTGAGAAGTAAGGACTTTGAACAGAATCAGAGTCTTGTATCGCACTTTTCAAATCCGCAACCGTCTGACTGATAGCCTAGTAATTGTTAGTACATATGCAAGCAACGAAGCGTAATAGGACTAGAAGATACCTGGACAAGCACTCCTCCATCGGCACCCTCCAAGAGGATGGACTTTTGAGCATTGACCAACGAAATGCGCACTTGGCTCAGTTGAGACAAGTTGAGGCGTGTTTTAGTAGCAATCTGCATGAACTCGAACGCAACCTTCTCTAAGTCTAATATGGAATTTAGTTGAGTCTGATTTGCGGCTGTCGCTGGACGCCATGACTCCCAGAGTTTCTGCATGCTAAGTCCAGTTGTCAGAGCCCAATTTTCCTGAAATCTATCCAGTGACTTGGATAACGCTAAAGCCAATGTCTTGAAAATGGTGCCAGAATCTGACAAAGAGGTGCACAGCTCCCTGCCAAATTGGAGGTATATTTGAAATTCTCCTTGGTCCACTTCACGCTCCTCAGCAATCCTTAGAACATCTGCACAAAATGCAGTGACTGAACGAAGTGCAGGGACTGGGTTATATTTTTGAATGGCATCATCATCGAGATGTTGGATAAAATCGTATATCGCTTGCCCTGATTCGGAGAGGAATGATCCTACTGGCTGGGTTAAGTCCTTCATCAAAGAAGGGATGCGTCCGGAGGCCAAAGAGCGCTCTAAGCGGTTCATCTGGCTGGGTTTGTGAAGCTTTGACGCCGCATCTGCTTGCAATAAGGACTGTTTGACACGCTGTAGATCTAGCTTGGACTCTTGCAATTGTGACAGAATGATCAGGAAATTAAACGGCATATCGTGTCCCAGAACCATGGCGAGGGGCTCGTTAACTAGGGGATGAAGAGGCTGTAATTGTCCCTGAATAGCAAAAGAAGCACCACCTAGGTCAACCGCCTTCTTGATGCCCTGGAACGGCTGGCAGGACTGGTTATCATGTATAACGGAAGCATATCGATGCAAAACTTCCGGAAGTTGCTCTTCACGGAAATATGGGAAATAAGGTGAGATCAAATGCTGTGACCGCTGGAGGTACGCCAAGTCTGAAATCGAAAGGTGATCCAAGCAAATCTCGGAAAATGGCTGCGAGAAGTCACCAGAAGCGACGAGGTCATCAAGATTCCAAAGCGACCGAAGTCGGTACAGGAATGATTGGCTAGTATAAGAGGGCATAGATGAGCTTATGAAACCGACCTCCTCGTGAGGCAAGAAACATATCTCCACGCATCGATTCCTCATGGCGCGAGAAAGCTCTCCATTCCGAGGGTCCATCGTGAGGAAAAGCCTGAAATTTGAGTGAGGCTTGATGATTCTGGCATTTCCATCCTCAGTGCGTTGTTCATTGAGTATGAGCGTTCCGTTTGGTTCAGTTAAAGAATTCAATCTGTCGAGAACAGAAGGGTTGCATAGATTGGCATTATCAAGGATAACCCAATCCCCATTCTGGACAGCCTGAGTCAAAACACCCTCAGTCCACTCGAAGCCTACTTTAATTTTCTCTGACTGTTTTGAGGCCTCCAATAGACTTCGTGATCGGTTGAGAAAGTTCTCGAGGGCCACCTCATGATAAAACTCACAGATCCTTTCCAGCAGCGAACATACCATGTCAAGGGATGTGTCAGGGTTTTGCAGTCTCTCGTAGAGTTCAACAAAATGTGATGTCTCTATGGGCGATCCATCTGACGGATAGGCTGCTATTATGTGTCGTCCAACATAAAGAGAGATGTCTTGGACAAGAGACGATATTTCCCTGTTATGGTCGATTTGCTCAAAGCCACCTACCAGGTCCATTGTATCAGTATCAGCACTCAGCGCCAACTCAACCAAATTAGCCCCGTTCATAGCAGCGAGCTTTCTGATAAGCGTTGTTTTGCCGCAGCCGGATGCTCCCACCAAGATGCTAGGCCATGACTGTTCAATGCAAAGCATCAGTGACTCCATAATCGGAAGATCCCTTGGAAGTATCTGAACATGAGGACTGGGCATCTCCTGAAGCACCGAGTCTCTTCGCATGACCCCGAGCCCGACTTGTAGACATTCCGTTGTCATATTGTGGTAATAGCTTTTGGTGATACCGGGTACATCGGTGAAGACGCGCCTATAAAGTTGATTGACTCGCTGTCTGTCTTCATCGGATCTAAATCGCTGGGAGATGATAATATCAAGGAAGTTTTTGGTATGTATCTGTAAGCTTCCTCGATCTGCCAGCTGAAGCCATCTTTGAATGTCGCGTAGGTTGACTTCCCAAGGGCCACCGATCACGCCCAGTTTTCGTTCTTGAACAATGGCCACGTTCAATAATGAAACGAAATCAACCAGTCTTTCCGTCTGCAAGAGCGGACTTCCGGGGAAAAGCCTTCCACATATCCGCTTCAGGTCAGTCTCAGTGAAACTATCTGCATATACCACAGTAAATCGATTGACAAAGGACGCGGGCAACCCCTTCCTGCCTCCTCCTTGATGATGTGGGTTTTGTGCCGCAAAGAGAACAAAGTCTGGGTGACGCTTGAATGTCTGATCGAGCTCAGCAACGTAAACCATCTGACGATGATCTAAGCAAGCGTTCAGGCCCTCAAGAACAGACTGAGAGGCCAAATTCATCTCGTCCAGCAAAACCCAATCACCACGTTGCATTGCTTGCAGGAATGGTGCATCGCGCCAAGTAAACTGGCCCACGTCTCCCCCCTCCACGGGCACATCGGACCCAAATAGATCTGTGAGGTCTGTTTGCTCCGACAAATTGATTCGAGTAAGGGGTTTCCCAAGGGCTCTAGCGAGAGCCGTCACCAGTGTAGTTTTTCCCACTCCAGGACTACCTTCGAGAAGAATAGGCTTTGATAGTTGTAGACCACGGGCAATTCTTACTGAGTTGGCAATCGTGGTGGGAGCATCCATTATGAATTGAGGATCTGGCTCACCGTTTCCATTCATGGAGAGATTGAAAGGGCCGACGCGCAAGAGCCCATCTTGAACGTCAATTGTCGACTTTTGTAAGTAAATGCTCGAGGCGTCGACATGGAAGAGCTCCTGGAGTTTATCCAAACACAATTTGCGGTTTCCTTCGAGGTTATTCAGTGTGATCGCAAGCATCGCGGCAGGATTTGCACCCAGAGTATCTATGAATACCATTGCAGCACCCTGTACCACAGCGAATATAGGATCAGAACCATGACATTTGTTCACGAAATCAACCCAAGCTAGGAGATCACGGATAGAAAGAGAGTTAGTGGAAGAATTCTGAAACGTCTGCTTAAACCATTTCGCGAACTGCAACATCATTCGAGGAATGTGCTCCAATTTGGGAAGAAGTTTCATTTGAAGGATAGGGAGAATATCTTCATCTTCGGAGAGTTGAGGAGCCCAAATTTCGGTCATTCGGTTTCGAAGAGCAGCAGAAAGCTCACGCTTTCCGTAATCTCCTCCAGGGTTCATTGTCGAGAGAAATTGGAATCCGGCATTAGCAACGACCATAGAGTTAATGGGCCCCTTTTCCGCCAAAAGTATTGATCTGTGAGGTTCTAGAACACTATTAAGACGCTCCAATACTGAGTCATCGGCAAGAGAAATCTCATCCAGGAGGAAGAATTGTCCTGTTTTCATAGCGGTAATCAAGCTCCCATCCGTCCATTCGAATAATGCATTGAGGCGAGCATTATTCCTCTCAATTCTCCTAAGTACCTCATGGTCACATGTCTGCCGTTGATCATCGGTGAGGGCACTAAACATTTGCTTCAGCTCTTCAAGGGACCTTGATTCAGCATTGGAATCACCCAGGACAGTTCGCAAATCAGTGCTGAGTGTGTCTTCGATTGCCGCTCTGTTTCTGACTGGCCGTTGTGCACCTATAAGGTCACCAGTTTCCAGATTGACATGTGCATTCACGATGAATAGGTCTTTCTGGTAGACATCTGAAACTGCTTGACAAAGCTGCGTCTTTCCACAACCTGTTTCTCCCACGAGAAGGACCGGCTCGTTATTTTCGATTGCTGTGGAGACTAGAATAAATAGCCTCCTCATCGCCCTTGTCCAAACAATACCGGGAGCGAGTTGGCTCAATTTCGGAGCACGCTTTTCCATTTCAGAGGGGCTGTAAATCAACTCTTCATCGATGCGGACTTTCATAACTTCTTCAATCACACCTTTCACGGCTGCGCGTTCCTGTGGATTCCTCACCCTTTCTGCGAGAAGCATGAAACCATTGATCGCTAACTGTTCTCGGTCATCTGCCTGTCGAAGAGCCCAGCGGAAAAGATCACGAAGAGTTGCAAAGCTGTTCTTCTGCTCGAAGAGCCTGTTGGATTGGCGTAACAGGGATAGCTTTCGATAAACAGACACTATTCTGGTACAAAACGAGGGAGCGATCTGAGACCTCTCTTTGAGGATATATTCGAGCTCACTTTCAGGGATATCGTCGAAATGCAGCTCCAAAAATCGGTTCCGAAAAGCGCGGGACAGCACTTTTCTGCCTCCGTAGAGACCAGCGGGATTTTGCGTCGCAAAGAGCATAAAGTTTGGGTGTGGATGAACAACCTCCTGGGTCTCTGGGATGAACAATTCACGGTTATCGTCGAGAAGTCGATTTAAAGCTTCTAGAACGTCAGATGGCGCTAGGTTGAGTTCATCCAAAACAATCCAATATCCGTTTCTCAGAGCCTCTACCAGAATTCCCTCTTGGTAGCGAAGCGTTCCATCGTCATCCGAAACGTAGGATCCCAAATACTCCTGAAGATCAGTATGCTCATGATTATTGATCCGAACAAACTTATTCCCAGAAACCTTTGCGAGGTATTCAATCATACTAGTTTTTCCGGCTGATGTTGGCCCCTGGAGCAA
Organism: Aspergillus funiculosus; assembly: GCA_027569145.1. Lineage (NCBI taxonomy): Eukaryota > Fungi > Ascomycota > Eurotiomycetes > Eurotiales > Aspergillaceae > Aspergillus > Aspergillus funiculosus. Next base: position 640,984 of record JAPDEN010000012.1, read on the forward strand.
GATTGGAAACCGACGAGTAGAACTTGCTCTCACTAGATTTTTGAGATTCTTCTCAATGAATGGCGTGATGATATAATGAGGTTGTTCTTCTGGCTCCAAGTGCCCCTTTCGCATCCAATAGTGTTTAAATTGAACATAGTCGCTACCATCACTTGGAGGCTTAGGTGTCTGTCCAAGTAGAGCTCTGATATTTCTCACATTACTGAAAATGTTTTTCTCGAGCAGTGGCATTAAGATCCTCTCAGACTCTTGACTCAAAACTGTTAAGAAACTCATAGAGAATCCTTCGAATATGGCTCGACGCAGCCCATACACCTGCGCGTGGTCTGCAACATAGATGAGAGCGCGGACGAGTGTTCGGATGCTGAAATGTGGGCGCTGTCCGGCGCCGTCTGTGAGCTTGTTTTCATTGCTAAGCTTCTTCGTTTCCATGTACAGCTGGGCGAGATCTGGTGCCGCCCTCGAGTCACTTAGAGCCAGGTCTCCGAGGTACTTTTTGATTAACGACAACAGGTCATCCAACTCGGTATCGGGAGACTGGACATAGAGCTCGGTAAAGCGGGAGCGAAGACCAGGTGGTAGGTCCTTTTTCCCTGCGTCTGTGGCTGGGTTCATGGCACCAAATATGCGGAAGTCTGGGTGCCCAAAAACGCGTTCCACATCTCCTGCTTCAGAAAGCAAGACAGAAGGAGAGCCCTCGCTTCCATGGTGTAGAAGGCTTGCGATGTTCTCGAGAGTGTCTGGGGATGCGAGGTTAATTTCGTCGAGAAGAACCCATTCCCCATTCCGTAATGCTCGAACGATCTTTCCCTGAACGAAAGCAAACGCAAATTTTGCATCACCTTGAGAGACCTGCGCCTCAAAGTCGTTCAACTGAGCAGCGAATCTATCCCACCTTTGCCGTAAATACTGATACTTGGGCGAATCCAGCTTTCTCTTCTTCGTAGGCTGTTCTCCTTCACTTGCTTTGGAAGAACCATTGCTAGATTTGAAGACGCCATCAGCTAATCGAACAGCTTCATGCCAATGATTGACCAGGCGAACCCAGTTCCCGCTAGCAATATTCTTTGAAACTGAAGACAAGAACTTTTGATTCTTCTTGGCCGAGAATGTTAACTCGAACAAGGAATTGAACTCATCAAACATTGGAATGGCCATTGTACGAATATTAACCGGTTTAAACCCGCCCAGTAAATCAGTGCTTTCGCTCTGTTGCGACAAGTTGACAACGGTAAGTTTCTGACGCATTAACAACGCAAGCTGCTGAATCACGGTTGTTTTACCGATACCTGTTTCTCCTACCAAAAGGACAGGCTCCGCCATTTGAACCGCGGAAGCAACTTGCTCCATTAGCTTCAAGGCCGCTCTTGTGGTTGCAAAGCGAGACGAAGCGGCTGCCAGCTTCGAAGCTGATCCAGCTGGAACCTTGATTTTCCGGCAGATTTCTCTTCCAAGCGTCAGACTATTGCCCTGGTCCAATAACGCAGGCGTGCGCTCGCGAAGACAAAATTGGGCACGCTGCGGCGATATCTGGAGTCCTTCTGCAACAACGAGTGCGAGGGAATCTGCTAGAGTCCTGTCGGGAATATATTTGAGAAAGATATCAACGATATCTAAGAAGATTTCATCCTCGGTGCCCTCGGGAGTAGCTTCGTAGCCCGTCTTTGCACCAAGTCGTTGAAGTCGTTGATGCATTCTGCTGCAGACCTTTATTAGATCACGTAGACCCGGAGTTCGGCCCTGGGAGCTTTTGATAGCGAGGCTTCCGTGAAACGAGGAGCAAAGTCTCTGGTAAACATTCATGATAATAGGCACCCGGGAGTCAAGCAGAGGGAACTTTTGCGCAATAACTTGTTGAATCTCGTCAATTGTGAGAGAGTCTATTTGCACTCTTTGCCACAATCTGCTCCCAAGAATGGTAGTGCTTGGAGCCACCTCCTCTCCTGCGATATTATAAGACGACTTCATAGTGGCAATTATCTTGAACCCTTCCGCGCATTTGATTCGCTCTCTTCGACTGGATATAGTTAGCTCTCCTCTTTCGATAATTGGAAGAATAAGCCCAATAACTTCAGAGGGAGCGCGGTCCAAGTCCTCAATGAGAATCCATCGGCCCTCTCTCGCCGCTTTTGTCAAGACACCTGGCTGCCAGGCGAAGCTCCCCGTAGTTGGCGATGTCGAATACATCCCAAGCAGGCTTTTTGCATCGGTTTGCTCGTTCAAATGAAGTGTCACCATGGACTCTGACTGGCCCATTGTGGCAGCGACATCATTGATTAAGCATGTCTTTCCCGAATTGGGCAGTCCTACCAGAAGTATAGGCTTAGATGTAATCAAGGCAGAGGCAATTCTTCGGAGGTTTTTTACAGCCGTGGGCGTTTTCACCACCGAGGACGGCGAGAGCGACACGTCGTTCTGTCGTGGAATCAACACGCCACAAACCTCGGCGGTTCGAGCAGTAAGATAATCGCGTAGGTCCTCTGGGGTCGGAATAGATTCGTAAGTCGACCGTGTCGATCTTGTAATCTGGAGCTGCTTCTCTATAGTTCTCCATCGACGCTCTTCCCAAAGCCCGAGGCAGCGGTAGTCAATAGTGACGCCTTCCCATTCGCTCTCGACCAGATCATCTGCACAGTGTATCCACAAAATCCTCTCTGTAGCAGCATCGGCCGCGCGCATATATAAACAAAAACATCGTACCGCCAAATATCGTACAGACAAATCGTGATGCCGGAGCAGGGTTTGCAGTTGGGATGGGGCGACAGCGGGCGAGAAGGATGCCAAATCAAAGGAAAGGAGGCGAAAAATCGCTAAAAGCAACGTGCGGATCGTGGAATCGTCTAATTGCGAGAGCACTGACTCATTAGATGCAGCCAAAGCCGACAGAGGACCAGCCCGAGACAAGGCATATTGGCTTGCGAAAGATCGGAGATAGGGCGCGAGAGGTAGAATTCGTGCTAATGCGGAGATTACTTCAATGTGGCCAACACCAGTTTCTGGCAAGACCCATCGTGCGACCAGGTCCACAAAAATCGGTTCGTACAAGTAGAAAAACTTCTCCGTGCACCCTGGCCTCAACGCGCCCACTGCAAGCGCATTCAGGTACTGAGTCCCGGAAGCTGTGCGAATGAGGGTCGCAATCTCATCCGGAAGCTGTTCCAGGAGTTGAGACTCACTGAGAGTCCCCTCATAGGCGGGTTTGACATCCATACTGAGCCCTACCGCCGAAGGAGCTCTCTTGGTGAGGTAGAATATAGGATGATGATGATAATAAGAGGACGGAAAAGTTGAATCGCCAACGCCCGCAACACTTTTTTTTTCGGTATCTTTTTTCTGCCGGCATATTGTGGCACATCCCCACACCAAACAGGCTCACCGCCTTTACCTAAGCACGGAGCTTGCGCCACACTTCCGCTGCCATACAGGACGAGCTGAGGGATTCTGGACGAAGAGACGCAGGTGTTGAGGGACAACGGTCATGGTCACCTTGCTCTGCGACCTGACATGTCCATATGATTCGCAATGCCGATGATGCAGCCTGGGCCAGAATCTGAAGCCCATTCCCCTTCCCCTTCCGCCGAGTCATGGAGCAACCCTCAGTTCCCGCGCCATCGCGGCAGCCTTTCTGTACAACTTCCCGGCTCAGGCAGTACTCTAGGTGGTAGACTTCGTGATCCGTGAGTAGTGTGCTGCCTCGGATACCCTTTACGTGGTCTAATGAGTGTTTGCTTTTCGTAGCATTTCCTTCAAACGCAAACAAAAACAGCGTTCGAAATTCAGTCTGTCCAATATCTTTTCAAACAACTCCTCTGGGAACCCGGGTTTCGGCCGTTCTACTTTCCAGAATGGGCCTTCATCGGAGGATACGGCAGAGTCAAGAGGCGAGACTGCACGAGGCAATGGGAATCTCAACGTTCAGAAAGAGGGGGGCCTTTTGGACTGGTATGTGGAAGGGCCAGGGCGACGCGTGGGCTACGATGATTTTACAGCAATCGATTGGATTTTTGAATACACGAAGGAACGACAGAGGAAAAGACTGTTGTCTGCTAGTGGACAAGGGGTCTTTGGATATGCGCGCAAGCTTCTTGATGCTAGTAATGTTTGGTTAGTGCTGATTGCTACTGGAATATCAGTTGGAATCATCGCAGCTTCCATTGATATCGTAAGCGACTGGTTAGGAGACATCAAGACCGGATATTGCAAGAATGGCGCCGGGGGAGGGAAGTTCTATTTGAATCGCAGCTTTTGCTGCTGGGGTCATGAAGAAGGTGAGAGGCCGTTCCGCGTCGGGCTAAAGTTGTTATACTAATTTGTGTTGTTCTTGGTGAGACCCCTCTCATTGCCTGGACTGGACACCATGGGGTAAGGCGCTCGGGGCTTCATCATCTGGAGGAGTCTTCACGGTGGAATATGTCTTCTATACACTCTATTCTGTCAGTACTCCGTCATGCCGCCTTTCTCTAGCATCTTTCTAATAGAGACACCAGGTATTATTCGCTTTGTGTGCGAGTATATTGGTCAGGAACTACGCCATTTATGCGAGACATAGCGGAATACCTGAAATCAAAACCGTTCTCGGTGGCTTTGTTATACGCCATTTCATGGGTCCTTGGACCCTTGCGATTAAGTCACTCGGCCTGGTAGGTTTTGTCTCCGAAGCTCCAGATCTTACCAGAGGCTGACCTCCCAAACGTGTTTATCCGTCGCATCTGGCATGTGGTTGGGTAAAGAAGGTCCACTCGTCCACGTCGCATGTTGTTGTGCTAGCGTAATAATGAAGGCATTCGGCAGCCTCAACACTAATGAAGGTATTCAGTTCTCCGCTCTTTTGTTTTCGATTCCTCATACTGATTTTGTAGCGAGGAAACGCGAAGTTCTTTCTGCTGCAGCTGCTGCAGGCATCTCCGTTGCATTTGGAGCGCCGATTGGTGGCGTTCTATTTAGTTTAGAGGTACTATCCACCAATTTATTCTCTCAATTTGCACCCAGCTAACCAGGCTTCACCTCGAAGCAACTATCATATTACTTCCCCGATAAGGCAATGTGGCAAAGCTTCGTTTGCGCCATGGTAGCAGCCGTCACTTTACAGGCGCTCAATCCCTTTCGCACGGGGAACATTGTCCTCTACGAGGTCAAGTACACACGCGGATGGCATCGCTTCGAGATGATCCCTTTCATTATACTTGGTATAGTAGGTGGTCTTTACGGAGCATTTCTCATCCGATTGAATATGAGAGTTGCGAAATGGCGACGATCTCGGAGCTTTTCCTACCCGGTCATAGAAGTCATGGTCATAGCTCTTTTAAGCGCTCTGATTAATTTCCCAAATCTCTTTATGAGAGCTCAGAATTCTGAACTTGTCCATTCTCTGTTCGCTGAATGTGGCACCGGAATTCCTGACCCCTTCGGCCTCTGCAAAACAGGGGCTACATCGGCCGCCACAATAGTTCTTTTGCTCGTAGCCGCTCTTCTCGGCTTTTTACTGGCGTCAATCACATTCGGACTGGATATCCCAGCCGGTATCATTCTTCCGTCTTTCGCAATAGGAGCTTGTTATGGGCGTGCATTGGGTACGATTTTCAAAATGTGGCAGGACGCATACCCGGATTTCTTTCTATTTGGCAACTGTGAGCCAGATATTCCTTGTGTGACTCCCGGGTTATACGCTATCATCGGTGCAGCTTCAGCCCTTGGTGGCGCTACAAGAATGACCGTGTCCATCGTGGTTATCATGTTTGAGCTCACAGGCGCCCTAACATACGTCATCCCAATTATGATCGCAGTCATGCTATCCAAGTGGTGCGGAGACATATTCGGAAAGCGTGGGATCTATGAATCATGGATCCATCTGAACGAGTACCCATTCCTCGATCATCGCGATGACACTACTCCTCCTGATGTCCCTGCCCATAGAGTAATGACAAGGGTAGACGACATCACGGTCATCACCGCCGTTGGCCATACTGTTGGCTCGCTGCGCAGCCTACTCGTGAATACCTCATACCGTGGGTTTCCTGTCGTTACCGACACCTCAAACCCGGTTCTCCTCGGGTACATCTCACGCAACGAGCTTTCCTTTGCCTTGAAATCCTCCGCATCGCCTTCGGACCACGAACTATCCAGTTCCACGCAGGCCTTCTTTGCGCATCAGCCATTCGCAGATCCATTAGACACCCTCGACCTCCGACCTTGGATGGACCAGACACCTATTACACTCAACAGCGGTACGACGTTTTTGATAGTACTACGTATGTTCCAAAGGCTTGGTCTTCGATATGTTCTGTTCTCCGACAAAGGCGTGCTCCAGGGACTCCTCACGAAGAAGGATGTTTGGTCTGTCGTCAATGACCCCTCTTCTCGCAGCAGCGACTGGTCGGGGGAACATCCCTTTACCGAAGCACACGTAGCCGAAGAAGTCGGGCTGCTCGAAGTAGAGGACGAAATCGGCCTTCCAAGTCCGCTAGAGAGGCGACAGTCATTGTAATCGTTTGCCGGGTAACGCCATGTGAATTCCGGTCTGTTTTTCTATCTATAATGTTACATATACGACGAATCTGTTTGCTCCTTGGGTAGGCTGGTCCATCTTTTTTTCTTTTTGCTTTCACTTTTTTTTGACCTTCTTTTGGCTTTGGAGCGTTTGGGATTTGGTTCAGATATCTTCATACATTGTGCCGCAGCATCTGTGCGCTCAATACTTGGGAACTAGAATTAGAATACATGGCTTGAATTATTTGATAAAGTCCCGTGGCATAACCCCAATACCGAAAGTATCTCTATATGCTGCCTTATGCACGCTCAAGATCATTTTCGCACGCTGTAAAATTCCAGTCATCAACTCTGTAAGCCCGAGCGAACTGAGGATACCCCGATCCCCTCCTCCAAGTGCATCTCAGCCAAAAAGAGAAAGAAATCCATAGCTTTTGAGCAGACTTGAAGCAGGCCAAAAGGACTGAACAACAGAGTGGGCGCGCACACCGCCCAGATAACTGCCGACCCCACATGATCTGCCGGCAGAACCACCCACCGCCAGCATGTGACCAATTAGGTAACAAATTCCACTTCTCCAACAATCAATCAATCAACCTTCCAGATCTTGGGATTCACTTCAAGTGGCCACAAAGAAGCCCACCTCAGGAGCCATGATGGCAGATCCCTTCGAAGTGCGCATGCGCTTCACAGCACAGCTCCAGCACCTCAATGCCTCCGTCACCTCCTCCCAGAAAGCAGCGCATTACGCGCTTAAATACCGCGACATGGACGAAGACCTGCACTCGTGCATCTTAGAGCAGCTTGAGAGGGTGAGTATCTCCATTCTTATGTATAAACTGCATATATAAAAGAAAGAAAGGTCTGACGCTAGACTCCCGGGCGTGTTCTGTTTTCTACAGAATAATATGAACAACAGAGCCAATATCCTCTACTTCATCGAACAATTCTGCGCCATGGCCACCAAGGAAGACCACCCTCCGTACGTGCGCATGATCCAGCGAGATATCATTCGTATCGTCGACGCCGTGGCACCGTCCGATGGCTCCGGTGCGGCAAATGTCAAACACGTCCGACGGGTCCTCAATGGTCTCCATAGCAAAGAGATTCTTTCCGCTGAGACTGTTGCGGAGATTGATGCCGGGCTGAAAGATCGCGAGACGCACCCTGCGCATCTTGATTTGGAAGCGGAAGAGGAGCCTGAGTCTGGAGGGAAGTCGAAGACTGGAACGCCGCGTGGTTCGAGGGCGAATGGTCTGCGCGTGGACAAGAGGCAGATTGAGCAGAGAATCGAGGAAGATCGTGAGCGGAACAAAAGGCTGCGTGAGAGTATGTGGACTGTCAGTGGAGATGACGTTGATGAACATGGGAAGTTCTGGGATGAAACGAGTGATATTGGAGAAGATGATTTCATGGCTGCGAATGAAGAGCTTATGGAACGCAACCAGATGGTTGGTGCTTTTTAAAATATGTTCTATTTGTGGTTGCCTTATACCGTCTCTTTTCGGGTGCAAGAGCTTTGGGCATGGGCTGGAACGGTGGGAGTTCGGGACTCTAATTGTATAAAAGGACAGGGCGATGGGCGTACATACATGATTGATGGTTCTTTTTGTTACTGTTTGTGTTGAGATACCAGGACTTGATATATACATTAATCCTATATTGTTATTGTTATTACCGCCAAGCGTTGTTCTTCTTATGGTCTGTCCAAGTCCCAGCCAACGCTTTACCCTCTTAAGACTGTAGTAATGCCAATTGGTAGGTGTCAACCCAAATGCTCTAACCCACTTCCCCTAACGAACAGACGGTCTAGCAGCCAAGTTGGCATAAAAGAGCTCATAAACCAGGCTGTAGAGGCCATCTTGGCCTTCCATATGGCGCCGGTTGCACCCCCAAGGACTTCGTCCGCAACTTTTCTGGCGAATTCAGACACTGGCGTAGAGTCGGAAAGCAAACTCCCAGATGCCATGACAGTGATCTCCTTTGAAGCAGCCTTGTACGGAGAATCGGGCGGTAGTTCAACTCTGGGACAGTTGGCGAAGATATTTGTCGCAACAAGCCCGGCTATCACATTCACAACTTTGACCCCTAGCGGAGCGACTTCCAGGCGCAGGGTTTCGCCGTACATTTTCAGCGCTGCTTTCGAGGCGTTGTAGAAGGCTGTATCTTTTGATAAGCAGAGGTCAAACACAGCAAGGTGCGAATTAGGAGCTACAAACAGTTCCACGTCACATGCAGTACGCTAGAGAGAGAGCAGATATTCACAATAGTCCCCTTGGCAGCAATGACAAGCGGGGAGAAGGCTTGCGTGACGGCGACCACCCCCCAGAAATTAACATCAAAGAGATTCTTGGCCTGCGCAAGATCCGTGTCTAGAGCAGGCATCACCATGCTTTGTCCGGAATTGTTGATCAGGATGTCGAGCTTGCCGCCAGTTTTCTCCGTGACAGCCTCGACGGCAGCGGCTATATCAGAGGGAGACTGCACATCGAGCTTCAACAGGGTAACATTCGGCAGTCTCTCTAGATGCGACATCTTCTCCGGAGACCGAGCGGTTGCAAAAACGTGCAATCCTCGATCATGAAATACTTGAGCGAGGGCGGATCCAATGCCACCAGCACTACAGCCGGTGATCAGGACAGTTTTGGAGGGCTTTTCACCGAGTCCAGACATTATGTTTATCGGAGACAAGGGCAACACGGTCGATGGGGAAGAAAAATATAGGAATGTTCTGGAGTTCTCCAGGCTCACGATTGCTACGAATATATATAATCTGCGAAACAGCTGAACTAAGGTCAGTGGGGGCAGAAGAGAAACTTGCAGGAATGCGGTCTAGTTCGACGAAAGCAGGAATTAGATTTGCTCAAGGAGGTAAAAAGCTGTCCAAATAGGATAGATCGCGCGGCTTGACCGTTGGGGGCGATTTCGAGATATCCATCTTATTCTCGACACTCGGAGACTGCTAAGCTCCGTCTAGTCCGACCACCGTCTCCAAAATGCTTCCTTCGTGTAGTTATATTAGTGGCGGGGCGGAACTCCATCGCCAGAGCCGCCGACTGAACGCTGCCGAGGGCCCGAAGAGGACGTCAGAACGCATTAGCAGGCCATATCGGGGGTCAACCACAGTGAGGCCAGACGCAGGAGTCGTAGATGCGAGATTCACAGCTTCAGTGCTACAATTTATCGCCAAAAGCTGAAGAAGTGAAGCTGAAGAAGAGTTTCGCTGCGGAGATGATGGTCGGCCTCGGATAAACGTGGCGCCGCAGAGATTTTGGTAAATCTTTTTGGTCGAAAAAAACATCGTTGACCACTTTGTTCTTTGGCTCTTCCTGCGCTCCCCTCTGCTCTCGGAATATCGTCACGGCGGCAAAGGGTTTATTGTCTACTGCACAGATTATCCCCAGAGACCCCGTCGCTGGAAATTCGAATATGGTTACAGCCACCCGCAGAAGAACGCTTGACGTTGAGGACCAGGCAGGGAGCACTGAAGTCAATGGGTTAAATGAAGCCAATGGAAAGCGCAAACCAGAGTCGATCAGCACCTCGAACCCTGAGACTCAGCGCAATAAGCGGAGAAAGAAGAGCGCCGCCCAAGCGGTCGACGAAGAAGTAGTGGGGGAGGGCACGAAGGAGGAAACAGATCCATCCACGAATGGAAAGCATTTTCGATTTGACAGCGAAGAACCTGAGCTGCCAGATACCGCAGAACTACAGGAGGACGAGGAAAAGGCGGACAAGCAAGAGGAGAAACAAGACGACGACCAGAATAGCAGCGACGATGACGATGAGGCCCCAGAGGCGGTTGACAACTCTACCCAACTATCCAAGATAAAATACGAGGCGCGGAAGCAAGAGCGCGCCAGACAAATGTCCGTATATTCCCAAATTCTGTCTACATGTGCATATGCTCTGTTACTAACGATATTACAGAGAGGAACAATTGAAGAAGGAAAAAAGACGACAGCTGGATAAGGCGCGCAAATTACAGGCGAAAACGACGACCAAGCGGAAAGAAGTGCCTGTGTCTCAGCCGGGGGCTGGCTCTCCTGCTGATGACCTGGTATCAGAGAGCTCTGTAACGCTTCAGGGCTCCTTTACACAAGATTCTCGTCGCCCGACTCTCCCCGCTCTCCTCCCAGACGACATTCTGAGCGCGGTTCCCGCAATTCGACCACCTACGCCCCCAGCTGAAACCCCAATCATCTCCCAGAAGAAGCCAACCAAGCTCAGGTTCCTCGACAGAAAAGAAAAGGCCCCGAAGGATGTGAGGATGGGCGATGTCGCGATCCGGGTACTGGGGGGGGATGTCCGGAAGCAACCCAACACAGCCCTGGCCCCGAAGGCCTCGAAGGTTGGCCGCAATGCCAAAGGCATATGGCTCAAACAAGCCTGCAGCACCGGGCATGTCAACGGGATGAGGATGGCCAGTAGCGGCTCCAAGGGCTTTATGCGCAAGTAAATATCTTTCCTATCCTTCAAGAAGGCGTACATTTTATTACTCGGCGTTTGTAAAGGGCATATTTAGTGTGTACAGGATGGTGTTAGACATTATGATTGCAGCTGGGCGGAATTTTCTGCAGCATGACGAGGGAGCACTCAAACTCAGCTTTCTTTTACACTTTTTTTTTTTATTTCTCCGACTTGCGTATACTTATGCTAGCTCAAACCTAAACAATTATTACTATGTAGATAGTATAGACACAGTTATGTAGTTCTTGAAAATGCCTTCGTAATGGCAGACCACGTGCTGAGCTGCGAGCTTCGACTGCAAAATCCGCCGTCCCTCCAGAAAGCGTTTCTTTTATCCCCCCTCTCCATCTTGGAGCCAGGACTCATTCCCTCCCCTTTCATTACGAGCAATGATCTAAACCTCTCCATATTTCGACTTCTCCCTGGATTGACGATGTCTTCGGCGACTGAAAGCTCTCCCCTCCTCCCCCAGCACCAACACCCAGTGCCAGGCGATACGTCACCGTCGTCGCGAGGAAGCCGACCGCCACGAACAGTCACATTTAACCCACTGGCGACAGTCAGTACCTATCATAACTACGCTTCTGCAGATCCGACTTTCAAGCCATTGAGCTCTGGCTCTCCTTCAACCTCGAATTCGCCCGGTCAATATCGCCCAACCGGGCTATCTGCTCTGAATAGCAAGCTCCGTCGTCGCAATAGCCATGGAGCTCCCTACGCCGCGATGCCCTCTATGCCCCCGACTCCCAAGGTTGGCCCGCAGAGAACCACAAAGACTGCGCAGAAATTGAAACTTCTTCCGGATCCTGTGACCGAGGAGGACGTCGACGGCGATGATGCAGCGCCGTCGGATGTCTATACACAAATCACCCGCATCAAGGAACCCGCCGCTCGAAGCCTTGCTGCAAGGTTGGGGAAAGCAGACAGAGAGAGGGTTCCCCGTGTAACGGCATACTGTACGGCCAACTCGTATCGACTGGAGGGTGTATTCAAGTTTCTGAAATCACGCTCCAAGACCCGTGGGGCTAACCCGAAGCTGTTTGATGAATGTGTCTATTCGCCGTTCGACTACCAGTACGAGGAGAAACAGAAATCTGCCAACAATGGATTCAGCACAGAGGATACCCACACTATTGAGCGGCCGCCCAGGGAGCGTAGGTTTTCGGATAGTGCCGTTGAAGTCAGCGACAATCTGAAAAACCGAAGGGACGAGCTCATCGACCTACACGATGCGAACTCGCATTCTTCTAGTAGTATACAGCTTTCGTCCGAACACACGACGGCGATCGACGACACTCCAGATATCGATACCACGATCCACACCCCCGAAGTGTTCCTGTTCGATTACGGTACGGTCGTTATCTGGGGCATGTCTCCGGCGCAAGAGTCCCGATTTCTGTCGGACATATCCAAATTCGCAGCGTCAATTCTGAGTCCAGAAGACACGCAGGTGGAGAACTTCAATTTCTACTACGCCCGTGAATACCAGGCCCGAATATACAACGACTTCATTTCCCTGCGAGATCCGCGAAACTACATGATCAAACTCGCCATCTCGCATGCTTTAGCCCAATCTGTCAAGACCTCCCTCTTCGAAGACCTCGTCTCGGAGACAATCTCAAATACAGCACCACTACCCGCTCAAATCGCCCAGACCGGCAGCGTCAACCTAACAAGGCGACAGATCAACATGCAAGTCGGCGAGCTATTCATCCTGCGCATCAACATCCATCTGCAGGGCTCGGTGCTCGACAGCCCAGAACTGATGTGGGCAGAGCCCCAGTTAGAGCCCGTGTATCAGGCCGTCCGGAGCTACCTGGAGATGGACCAGCGCGTCACCCTCCTGACAGAGCGACTAGACGTGATAGCGGATCTTCTTGCAGTGCTGAAGGACCAATTAACTCACCGCCATGGCGAGTATCTGGAATGGATAGGTATGTACTGGCTCCTCCTCTCTACTCTACACTATAAATACTCACCTTCCCTCCGGTTCTAACATGCTTATTTACTTATTTCTTTACAGTTATCGTCCTCATCGCTGCGGAAATCCTAGTCGCCGCGATTAACATTGTAGTCGATCTATACGCTGGCGTCGACTAAACCAGCTCTACTGGGTTTCAATTATGTATAGACCAGAATCCAATTCCAATATACCGAGTGATTTGGACAGAGTAGTTTTTGGACAGAGTAGTGTTTGGGCGCTGGAGTTTGGGTTTGTTTTCTTTATTTTTTTTAACTGCCTTTAACCATACAGATTATTAGCGTTGGTTTAGGGGGCGTGCATTTATGCAGCTAGACTTTGAGAAATCGCTTGGAGTATACTCATTCCAGCTGGATTCTAGTGAGAGAAATATTGACACTCGTGGTTGACACTTGTAATAACTTGAGCGGACATAGGGGTACAGATTATGTAGATGGATGAAAAGATAAATGAATTCCCAGTTAGACCCTATGCGACGGCCATGTTATGCAGATCAAATCTGATCCATTCGTACCAAGTAAGAGATGTGAAATGTGAAATGTGAAAATAGGATGAAAAGAAAGCATACAAGCCCGATTCACCATACCCTGAAATAAAATAAAATAAGATGAAATAAAAATAAAAATAATATTAAACACCCATTACCCATATCCATCCCATCTCATCACCCCTGACTCTCCTCCTTTGGCTCTTTAGTATCCAAATCCATGGGCGTTGCCGAATTATCGTTATCATTCTCATTGTCGTTGTCATTCTCGTTCTCGTTCTCGTTCTCCGCAGACAACGCATCAACAGGCCGCTCTCGCGAAACAGAATCGCGATTCTGACTTCCCCGATCACTACCACCCGTGGGGGTATCCTTCTCAGGTGCAGACCCGTTACGCTCCGTTTGGATACGGAAGGACGATGTCATCTCTTCCTGTGTCGGGGCGGGCGCGAGACGTGGCCATGAGGACGATGACGCACCTGCATCAACGCCAGCGCCAGCGCCAGAACCGGATCCGGAGCCAGCACCGTTGCCTTCTGGGGTTGGTCCGGTGCTCGCGGCTTCGTCCTCTGCGTCGAGATTGGCATTTGACTTGCGGGAGCGTTTCACGCGAAGGGGGCGTTCTTGTGGCTGGGACCGTTGATTATCGTTAGTTTGATGAGCTAGGAGAGAATATACTTATTTTCTTTTTTTTTCTTTTTTCTTTTTAATTTTTAATTTTTAAATTTTTTTCTTTTTTTTCAAGGGATGGGAAGGACGTACAGTAGGAGGCTGTTCATCAGAACTCCCCTCCGTCTCATCCTCAAAGTACCCCGGTCCATTCTTATCGCCTGCGCCTGTAACCTCAGACCCCAGTCCGATCCCCGCGATCCCGTTTAGACCCACAGAGGTAGAGACCATTGCGGCTGCGCGGGTGCGCAACTCAGGGCTGACGCCTGCTTGGGCTTCCTCTGCCATGCCGGTGACGGTGGCCAGACGCTCGAGCAGGATGCACGACTCCAGACGCATTTTCTGGATGTATTGCCAGCCGCGGCGATTGCGGAGGCGCATCATGTCGTTCTCGGCTTCGATTTCCTGGAGGCGTTTCTTGAGGGCGACGCATTTGCGTTTGTAGGCGATTTCGACGCTGGGTGGGTTGGTGGTGGGTTGTGTTGTTGTTGATGATGATACTCTGGTGGAATCCATTGTGTCTGGGGTGGGGAGGGGGAGGACGCGATGTAGACGGAGATGTTACTGTGCTTTGTTCTGGAGGAATCCCTGGGGGAATCGCAGAGTCGAGAATTCCAAGGCTGGGGAGGCAGGGAAGGGAACAAGCAGGAAGCTGGAGATCGGGTACAGATGGAGATCGGAGGTGTGTTTCAACGAGGTCGAAGAAAGAGAGAGCTGCAGACAGGATAGGAAGACGTATCAATTAGACGAGCCGATTACCACAGTCAGTCACAGCAGGTCTACTCGAGTCCCTGGGTAATATCAATGTTGCCGAAAGTGAAGTTCTTTTATGGCGACGTTTTGCTGAGACGCGGTTTGCAAAGGCGGTCAGCGCTGTCCTCAGTCCCAGAGATGAATTCCAACTAGAGTACGAACGATTACTCGGTCTACACTGCTGAAAGGAAAGAAAGGTACGTCTTGCGTGGAATTACTATCTATCTTCTCTCTCCATCACTCTCTAACATCCCCAGATCAATGACCGCCCGTTGTCGGGAGCCCCAGGAAAACCTTGAACGAGTCGTAACTGCACCAGTCAGAGTCTATACAGAAAGAGGATACGACAGCGCATTACTCACATCAACCATTGGAATCCAGTCAGTGTTCCCAGCATGACAATGCGAACCGGCAGGCCGTTCCAGAGCCCCGAGAAGCCAATATTTCCGTAAATGCGCGACACAGCTTTCACAGCCGATTCCCCAGCTAGTCCAGTCAGCACGAAAGACCGAAATATATATATATATATATATATATATAGAGAGAGAGAGAAAGAACTGAGAGAACTCACCCTGTCGATCCGCATTCAACTTACTAACCATCACATCCGCCGGATGGCTCACAATCGCACACAAAATACCAGCGATATACCCACCCAGGAAACTAACCCCAGTCTGCTGGAGCCCATTATAGCTCTCCTTGGGCTTACCCAGCGTGCGATAGATCAACCCAACCGTCTCCTCAAAGGTAGCAAACTTGGTCATCGTATAGGGGATCTGCCGCGCCCACAGCGGATACAACCCTTTATACAACCCGGCAACACCCTCCTTAGCCACGACCTTACCCCAGCCCTCGCGCAGGGTATGCGCAAAGGGCGGCAGCGTCGTCTGCATGCGCACCTTGATGGCTTCCATCGGGCAGAGCGCGACGTCCGCGATGAACTCGGCTGAGGCGCTGGCGCCTAGGAAGACTACCGTGCGGTTCATGTTGGGGAAGAGCTGGTCGCCGTAGAGGTACTTGAAGTACTCGTAGAAGCCGTATTTTCCGGCGCCTTGCAGCGAGTAGCCGATGAAGGTGGGCGACCAGCCGAAGAAGATGCCGCGGAGACCTTCCTTGGAGATGATGGAGCGCCATGCGGAGAGATTGGAGGTGTAGATTTTGGGGTCGACCTGGCGGCGACATTTGACGAGATCAAGAGGGGTGACGGAGGTGTGTGTTGGACCTTTTTTATCAATACTCGTTCATCTGAGGTGAGGAGGTGTATGTACTCACCACAGGCTACACACGATCAAAGAGATAAAGTCAGCCATAGCACCACATAATAAACAAATCCAAACCAGGTCGAAAGAAAACCAGATCGAAAGAAAGAAAGAAATAAATCCTACCAATAATCCCCCCAAACGCACACGACCCGAAATACTTCATCGAATTGGGCTCAATCTTGCCAAAGGGCAACCGCCTCTCCTGCGCCGCCATTCTTCAAGCGAATGTGAATGTGAATCCGAATCCTCCAAGTTGAACTCTAGAAATATCGTCAATTCTAGCTCTCCAGGACGCCAGATATAAAGTACTACTAGCACAAGGGTACTACGTAGGAGCTACTAGAGTCCCCTATATATACCAGTTCAGCTCCCTGTGTGGATACAACCTCATCATCATCAGCATCATAGCTTATCTGCAGCCAGTGAAGCCACACCCCCTCTTTTTCTGGCGATGATGAATGGGGGATCCGGGCTTTCCAGGGCGTGCGGGTGCCGATTTCCGGTGCTTACAGTTGAGTTCAGCGGATTAGTTATTCGTTACTTTATTCATTTACTTCGTCTTCTATTACTTTTATTATTATTATTACTCTCATAGTACTTTAGTAGTAATAGAGTAATAATAGGAGGAGTTCTGAATTCGGTTGGAAACTGGGAATGCGTGCCTGAGGTGCCAGGCTTTCTTGACGTCATCGTTCCGGGACTGCCGCATTCGGGTTTTGCTCCTTAATTGTATTTTTTTTTTATTTTTATTATAATCATAAAAGTAGTAGTAGCAGCACCTATAGGTACTAGAGTAGTAGCAGGCTTATGAATGTGAAGAAGACCCCCCGATTCGACACGATCGATCCAGAACCCTGCTCTGCGCAGACGTCTCCGCCAGAACAAGCGCAAGCTTTAATACCCAGCACCGACCCGATCCGCCCCAGACACTGGCGGATAAGCTGGTCCTGCGCTGGCGTCGCAAGCCCACACGACAGAATATACCATAGTGGCCAGATCATGTTGTACACCGAGAAGCCACGGATGCGTGGTCTGCCGCCGTCTGGTGCGGAGAGGGTTGTTGATATTGATGTTGATCTCGTGTAGGTCGGTCATGAGTAGGTGGAATATGATACGGATCGCACGGTAGTAGACCTAGATTGCGGCGATGGAGACGTGTTAGTAGGGTATCAGGGGATCCCCTGTTTCCTGGGAGTAGACAATCACAGGCAGCCAGTGACCGGGCAGTTCCCGGCGCCATGTGGCTAATTCCAGGTCTATCTGGCGTGCTGTTTTGACGAGGACAAAGCCTGCAGTGTGAGAGCTACAGAGCCCATTACGCTCCCTGGCGATATCCTCAAACAGCGAAAGCAAGACTATCGTCGCAAAAGTCTCATCCTTGGCGGCCTGGTCCTGAAAGGCGAGCGCCTCGCGCAGTCCCCGCAACGCAGCCCCATAGTTCTTTCTAGCCTGCAATATCAGAAAAGGCACCTTGGCCTGATTACCCAGAGTTATGAGCTCCTTGTCTCGACAGGCGGCGTACAACGACGGCAGGAATCCCAGGTGGTTCATGCACTCGTCGTTCTCGTTCGAGGTATACTGGTCCAAGAAGTAGCACACCGCGCGATCCTCCCATGTGGAGTGACAACGAGGGGGCTGACACTGGCACTGGCTCGCGGCGGCGTCTGCGCTGGATTCCAGGAATGGAGCTGCTACCAGCTCTCTTCACCAGCTTCTCAACCTTGTCCGTCTCATTTCTGAAGATCGCCTCGAATCTGTTCCCAGGACACGGACGTCTATACACGATACAGTTGCGGCATCCCGGGAGCGCTTCGTCACACTGTTGGTCACAGTTACTTAGGTGTGGGATCAGATTACATAAAGACAATATTAATAAGAAGAAGAACAATAATATAAGTAAAAGAAAAGAATGTGCAGGGCGCACTGTCCTACCTACCTTAATCTTCTGTCTGCGACACGGATAGCATCCAGTACTCGGCCCCCATAGACCATGTTTCACAGCGGATTCAGCAGATCCGACATGATGACTCTCGATGCGTGAGGAGAGAAGCAAGAGAGAGAGAGAGGAGCTATACCAAAAGGTTCTTTTCTTTGTTGAGTACACAGGTCAGATGACATTTAGTTTCTGTAGGTACAGTTAATTATTTTAATTTTATAAGTTATTTAGTTGAACTTCTCATACTTTTAATGTATTCTCTTTCGATATTAGAATAAGATCTAGTATTATACAGTATATAAATACCCATTTGGCACTTTAATATTCCTCCTTAGAAAATGTCGCTCCGCCGTCATATCAGACTCCTTGCAGCCAGCCTCCGTGAAAACAAGAGGTTTCTCAAGAGCACCAACATTTGCAGTCCAGGAGGGAGGCTCCTCCCTCACAAAGTTGGAACTCCGTTGTCCAGATTTATCTGTTGTATTATCCCGCCGGATCCCAAGTTCCAGTCTCGAATTAAAGGCGTCTACAAGTGCCTCAACCATGCTTGCAATGATCGCATATCGGATGGGATCGTCATCCCGAGGGTCCGGAATACAATGTAATGACCAGTGGGGCTCGGAATGGAAAAAGAAGTAGGTGCATTCATAGCCCATCATAATGAAGTCGGAGGCACAGATGTCTTCGAAAAGTCGATACAGGAAGCGGAGCGGCGTATCGCGGGCACGGTAGATTGGGATGTTGTAGAGTTGTCGGATTCCAGCTTGACGTTCATGGCGAATGTCGGGGTGTTTTTCGATATCTTCCGTTGATGGGAGAGGATGGGGTAAAGAATACCTCCATGGAAAGGGCCAGATGAGTATGAATAAGACCGACCACGGGTGGGGACACGCGCGAATTCGCCGTAAACTGGGTCGAATCTCCAAGGGGGAATAGCCGTGGATGATTGTTCTGACTGGATTGCGCATTTTGTGATGAGATGTAGGAATAAGGGGGATTGAAGTTATACTAAAACACGTAACCTTGCATTGGGAACCGGACCACAGCTTCAAGTTCTTTCCAGATGTAGGTATCCTTTGAAACTCCTCCTATTCATATGAAACCATGGCTTCAATTCTTTCACTTTCTTTATTACAGTAGCTGGCATTAAAAAGAAGTGTATGGAAACTTTTGTAGGTCTCAGATAGGTCCACCTCCAGAGGTTTAAAACAAATACCATTTTTCAAACCCACATAATCCCCAGTTTCGAGAGAGCATCAGAAAGAGATCACCTTTCATACTCCAGGTGGTATCAATCCAGTGTGACCACCATGCCCCGATCTGTAACTCCAACACAATTGCTCGCCGAACAGAAAACATAAACAACACTGTGGGAGAAAACCCCAGAACACCCAGAATGCAAATGCTAACCAGTTAAGAGTGACTGAATTGGCCCTGTTCCTGCCAGTGCTGGGAGCTTGGAAAAATCTCGTAAAAAGGCAAGATACTGACGCGACAACGCTTAATCTGCAAAGTAAGAAGAAACCACATGGTCGTCATATTCGAAGGCCCAACATCAGGACGGGGCATCCGGCATTGTTTGATCCTCGTCGCTGCCTTGAGGAATATTTGGAGGCGAGCTCGCCATAAGTCCTTGCGATAAGTTGCTATCGCTTTCTGTGTGTATTCCTGAGCTACTAGAAGAGCTCTCGACGGTCACTGCGCTATCACTAGTAGCTTCCTCTGGAGGTGGCGAAAACGTCCAGACCTAGACATCCCATCGTTAGAATATGGGTGATACGCGAAAAGGGAACCAAAAGAAAGGATGATTTACCTCCATGACGGTGCGGCCTGATCTACTGGCCATGATGACAGCCTTCTCCTCTTCGAAAGTAACTCTCCAAACCGTTTCGGAAGGAGTCGACAGTTCTCGAAGGAGCTGTCCAGTTTGGAGACTCCATACTTTGACACGTCCGTCACTACCGCCACTAACAATGCGAGAGCCATCGAATTGAAGGCTGGTCACGCTATTGTCATGCGCTGCCAAGCGATGTATAGGAGCCATCTTTGTCAGAGACCAAACGCGAACGGACCCGTCCGAACCACCGGTGACCAGAGTATCACCGCTCATCTGCAGTTGCCCTACCAAGGATGTGTGCCCTTGGAGAATAGCATGGCACTGCCCAGTGTGCGGGTCCCATACTCGAACACTGGTGTCCAGACTACCGGTAGCGATCCGCCGGCCATCAAAGGCTATCGCGTAAATTTGACTGAAATGACCCGAAAGCGCTCGGATAAATCGACCCTCTGATATCTTCCAGATACGGGCCGTCGTGTCATAACTTCCAGACACAACGATATCCCCATGCACAGCCAGGCACCTAACACTGGCCTGATGGCCAACTAGAACGTTTCGACAGTTTCCTGTGGTTAAATCCCATATCCGCAGGGTCGTATCTCTGGATCCGGAAATAGCTGTGTTTTTATCCGACATTTTTAGGCAACGTACTGTTGATGTATGTCCGCGTAATAAATAGATTCCGGCTCTTGATAGAAACGAATTCCGTTAGATCCTAGTGGACAACTAAAGAAAGGTATCAGAATACTAGGTAGTAATGCTTACCCAGTAGCCATGTTCCAGACTCTAACTTCCCGGTCACATCCACCACTGACAAGAATGTCATCCCAGGGAACCATGGCCCACACGCCCATCACATGCCCTTGAAGGGTTTTTTGATTTTCTCCGTTGGTATCATATACATGGATTTTCGCATTGTCCAGGGAGGCCACGATGTATTTGGGAGTCAGATGTAGACTGGTGACAACGCCCTGATCAGGCGAAATGTGTCGTTGAGTGCATCTTCCACCCTTATTCCAGGCTGACTCTACCATGTACTTTTGTTTGAAGTGGGATCTGTAGGATAAAGGACGGGTGCGCCGTTTTCGCGACTGCAGGGTCGACAACGATGACCAATCACCAGACAACGAGCGCGGGAAATCCGCAAAGCCGTCGCGAGATTGGGCAGTAGTGCTAATGGATCTCCTCTGCAGTCCACTTAGGGAGTGGGTGCGATGGTTATGAATGGGTTCGATAAAGTCTCGATCGTCTTCAGAAAGCCGTCGGTGGGCATACGCATGTTTCTCGCAAAGGTTTTTCCATGTGATGTCGTCATTCAGAAGTTCGCGCCAACGCCTTGACACTTGAGACGCTCGGGCCAAGGTTTTCGGATCGTCAATAAAGGAGAGAACCTAGGCAGACACAAAAAAAAAGAGAAAAGAGCGCAAACATTAGCCTTGCGCAACCAGTTTACTCGCACGACATATGAGCTGTCTTACCCTCAGACAAAGTTCGGTTGGAAACACCAGGAAAGGATCCTTCCTTAAGCGGGGAGTGACATAGCTGGAGACAAAGCTGAGTTGCTGGCTGTTGCACAAGGCTAGGATGCCTTCTAAAAAGCGCTGCTTCTTAATGCCGGAGAGCGAGTTAAACTGGATCCTCGTGCTCAGCAGGAAATCATCATCATCTTCTGACGACTGCCAGACTGGGGGTCGTTGGTGAGGGGTGGGACTTGGAGCCGGGGTCGGAGGTGACGCAGGCGCCGAGGGAAGGAGGTTGGGAGGAATGGGGGTAGCGGTTTTATGGGAAGAGGATATCGACCTCGCGTGCGAGTTCATTCCGCTGTTATTCACCGACTCGAGATATGTCGCCCGACGAGTAGTCATAGAGAGCCGCACGACGGAGCGGCAGTGTCATCCAGAGAAATATTAGGTATATCACAGGGTTCCCGGTGAGACTCGACCTGTTCCCAGATTCATAGATGTGCGAAAACGAGGGTGTGGTTATGGTTTTAGTAGTATACTATGATGAAAGAATATGAGGAATATATAAATATTTTTTGGCCTTTTAGTGAAAAGAAAGAAACGAGGGGGGAGAGGGGGAAAGAAGGGGTGTGAGTGTGAGAAAAGAGAGAGACGGGATGGATGGGGGAAAAAAGGAGCTGTGATGGAGGAGAGGAAATCAGAGATAAGAGTGGATAGACGCCGGGGACGAGCAGTTGGCAGAGGAAGAGAAGAGGAGGAGGAGGAGAGGAACTCGGGCGTCTGGCTGGTGCTGGCGGAGAGTTCAGCTGGCGAGCGATAACCGGCGGTAAGAATACTAATAAGGTAGTAAGGTAGGAGGAGTAGTAGTAGTAGTAGAAGTATAATAAAATAATAATAGGGGCCAGAATAACAAGAACTTGCAATACCTCGAGGAAGCGACAGAACGAGGAGAGATAATGATTAGGTACTAATGGAAGGTATTATTAGAGTCTAGTAGTAGTATTTATTACTTTAGACTGTCGGACTAGTAGTAGCGTCGAGATTTCACTCCCACGAGGACTGCAACGCCATCCAGAGAAGTCTCAGCAGCACCAGCAGCACCACCAGATCGATGAAGACGTCGAGAGAGAGACAAAAAGAGAGAGAGAGAGGAGAGAAAAGGATCGGTTTTCTGCGGTGTGTCTGGCCAGCCTCAGGCGTTGAGGCGCTCAGGCGCTCAGGCGCTCAGGTCGTCAGCGGCCGCTGCCGAAAATTTAATGCGGACTGGTAGCCTCGTGGCCTGAGGCTGCAGATGTCTTTCTTCAAGCAGTGTTCTGGAATGAAATAAATAACCCTGAATACTACTGCTGTTACTGCTGCTGCTACTGCTACTGCTACTACTCCTAGAATGGTTCTAATGTATATAGCCTTCTCAGACTTGAATCATAGGCAGTGGATACTTATTACTCCGCGCAGCTGCTCTACACTAACGTTTTAAGGCTTCTGGCGTCGTTTGTCGAGGGGTCCCAAGTCTCCGGTTTAGGTTAACGGCATCTCCTGTCCGACCACGGATCCCATTCCCACCTTGTCCATTAATAATATACCCAGGACTTGCCGCCGCCTTTGACCTAATGTCCAGTACCTTCGCAGAGTCCGGATCCTGATCCTGTCTACGTAACTGTCTACAGAATACCGTGCAATTATGACCTCGAGAACCTTCGACATAACACCATATTGGATACATTGGTATAGCAGGTGTATTGCAGCAAATATATGGCGGGTGAACTCCTTTCCATCAAAATAACACAAAAATGGGAAAAATAAGAAAAAAGAACTCTAGCTATTGAGTAGTAAGATTCTAGCGGCAGCCCCTCTAGATTACTCTGTAAATATTCCCATCAAAATGAAAACCAAATGTTACAGTTTTGAAGAAGAGGAAGAATAGTAGAAAGACACACGAAAGCAAGGAGATATAGAAAGTAAAGCAAACGTCTAATGGGCGTGTCCTATTTGGAGAAAGAGAGGTAGTATCATGCCAATCATGGAAGCAATCAAGTCTCTCATCGACTTGTCTGATTTCACCGGCAGGTCTCTTGAATCTCCATAGCCGTTAATCGGTACCTCTCGTAAAGCTGGACTAGGGCTGTTCTCCTGCATAGTGTGCATGGCAACGTACCTTCAACATGATTAGACTTCCAGCAAGACAATAAAAACATGGAAAAAAGAGGGGTCCTTACAAGAATGTGCCAGCAGAGAAAAGGAGAAGCATCCCAGTGCGCCAACGAGCGCCTGTCTCGTCGGCACTGGATCCCGATCCTAAAAGTTGCACGAAAAGAAAAGTTGCTAGCGCACCCACAGGGGCTGCAAGACTGAAAACCAACAAGTGAGCTCTGGCCGCGCGGCTCGACAGGCCCTGTTTGAGCAAAATCGACGTAAGCCCAAAAGAAGCTGGAGCCTTATGGACCATGATAGCTATGAAGATAATGAAACTCAGACCGGTATCAGAGCTAGAGGCTCCTAGGGCGATCCCGTCCGCCGCAGCGTGAATTACCAGACCAGTAGTTGTTGCGAAGCTGTGACTACTCCGTGGAATACTAGCAGCGTCCAAAAGCCCGCCTTCTCGAGAAGGTGATGAGCTGCGGCGAAGTCCAGAGCCCAGATTGTCCAGTGAGATGTGGTAAGGAGGTCTTGGTTGTTTGGCAGGGGATGCGAACTCGGGGATTTTGTCAATGAGATACATCAAAATAAAGCCACTGATAAGTGCGACACCAATCCACGCATGTGGCGAGCTTGGTTCATCGTGGCTATCTTCCGCTTTCTCGTCCGACGTCTTCTCACTCCGTTCCTCCTGCAGCTCCGAGTGCTCGTTGCGTGTAACATGAATGGTGTTTTTAACTATAGGGGAGCCCGGAAATCCATCCCACGAGCCCTTCTTTTCAATCGGATCAGAAAATTCTGTCGACACAATCGGGACTGCTGGTCGCTGTTGCCAGCTCGCCGAAAAAGGCGCTGAGCGGCTCCTAATGTCATTTCGTTGAATGTGTGTGTCGGCGCTATATAGAGTCTCCACGCCCTCTGGTATGATTACAATCAAGGATGTTCCGACCAAAACTCCCATTCCAATGGAGGAAATCAGTCGTAGCTGTGAAGGAGAAAGCTTAAAAGCCAGCGGTAATGAACCCACGACGAAGGACCTAGAAGCGACCAGGGAAGGTTCTGTTAGCTGGCACAAACCTAGCACCGGACAATTAGTTATAGCTAGGATTCAGATAGCTCACGTCACTGCCATCACAACGCTCAGCGCGAGCAACGTTAAGAGTCCCTCCATGGTTGGCTTCTCGTCCCGAACCTCTGTTTCCGCTCTAGAGGACCTCGATCATGGTGTCAATGCGACAGTAAACACTACTACTATTTGGACCAATTCAGGCCAATCGAGTAGCTGTGAATCTAGAGTAAGGGAGCTCTATTTCTCAGTAGAAAAACCAGTCAGTTGATGAAGCGAGTGTATCCGAAGTCGCCAGTGCAAAAGGCAATATTAATAGTACAGAGTAGGTTCTTCAGGAACGAGAGCAGTTGAAAACGTGGCGTCGGTGGATGACGATCCGCCGCGATTGGAAAGGGAAAGGGGTGTATTTTGCTGTATAGCAGAGGTAATTTTACATACCTATCCGAGGCTACTAGTAGGAAGTGCCCGTTTTCATTGGTCATAAATTCCGCATATGTGTAACTTTTGTCATATCTTCTGTTCGGAATAGCATGCATGTCGTTTACTGGGTAGACTTAGCACTCTGCTTCCTGTATTCTACTGAGGAGCCTTAGATAGTGATCTAGGTAGCAGTTCTTGTAGCAGTAGTGATGTATTATTGTTCTGCTGCTGCTTTAACGGCTCCGGTCAGGTGACTTGCACCTGCCTAATTTGGCTCTGTTGGCATCCCGTGCCTTCCTTTTTGGGGGCATACATTAGTATGTAGTAGATATATAGTAGAATATATAGTCGAATTATATGCATGATATTAATATCGGACACTGTCATGGTAACCAATGTGTGAAGCTCTTGGACCTGGAATGGAAACAAATACGGAAGTGTAGGACTGCCTCGGCCGCAGTTGGCAGATCATGGTGGATGGTGGGGATTGCCTCTATATATATCTGCTAGATACAAGCCTCCATCAACGTTTGACTATCTGGGTAGAGACTGGAAATACCCACTCATATGGGATATCATAACTCAGTACAATAAAATCATTACCTAGTATTGGACACGTTGTATCACACAACCTACAAAATGTCTACAACCACCCCCCAGCGAATCACCCTGATCGGCCTAGGAACCATCGGCATGTCCATGGCAGGCCTGCACCTCTCGCGCGACAACACCACAGTCGATGTATTGGACACAAGACCCGACTTCGAGCAATACCTTCACAAGATTCTTCCCCAGTTCCTCCCAGAGACCAGTCCCAACTCTACTCCATTAACAGTATCTTCCCTGATCTCTTCGGGCCGTCTCCACCTGCACACCTCCCTAGAAACAGCCTGCGCATCCGCCACAATCATCCAGGAACAAGGACCCGAGAACCTTGCCTTCAAACGATCCATCTGGAAACAAGTCGAGGCGTTTGCCCCGGCCTCCGCCCACCTTTGGACTAGCACCTCGGGCATCGCCGCATCGGCCCAGCAGCAGGATATGCAAGATAAGACGCGTCTGCTGGTCGTGCACCCTTTTAATCCGCCGCATATCATGCCGTTACTTGAGATTGTGCCGGCGCCTGAAACGGCTGCGGAGCGTGTAGAGTTTGCGCGCGAGTACTTTTCGCTCCCTGGGTCTAGACATAGGCCTGTTGTGATCCGCAAGGAGATCCCGGGGTTTGTGGGGAATCGATTGGCGTTTGCATTGCTCCGGGAGGCATGTTACCTGGTTCAGGAGGATGTGGTGGATGCGAAGGATCTGGATACGATTCTCATGGCTAGCTTGGGGGCGAGGTGGGCTGGGAACGGCGTGTTTGAAAGTTATCAGCAGGGTGGTGGTGAAGGTGGGATTCGGGCTTTCTTGGAGAAACTGGGGGGGACGATGCAGGACGTTTGGGATGGGTTGGGCCAAGTCAATGTGCTGGGAGAGCAGGGGAAAGAGTGGAAGGAGAAAGTGATTCGACAGACGGATGAGGCCTATGGGAATTTGACGCCGGAACAGGTCAAGGAAAAGGAGGAAAGATTGCGCGATTTTGTGCGGGTGCAAACACAAAAGTATTGACATCTCCATGACGCTCTACAGGGACACCATTGGGAAATCGGTTGGGCATCCAAGGAGTGTGAGAAAGCATTCCCATTCCAGATTGCGGAACATACATGAAAGACGAGCATACTATCTAGAGGCGGCCTAGGCGTGGAAGATCCAATTTCACCTTGCCAGCTCTACCATCCTGGCTCAATCTCATGCGCTTCGTATACTTGGGCTTACTAGGTAGATGACAGGGCGTTCACCCGGAGTCGAGCTTCAGGAGACGCCAACAACGCAACGACATGAACTCCATTGCGTAGAGGATAATTCCTCTTGAAACTGTAAAAAAGCTGTTTGCGAATCTTAGCCAACAGACTAGGATTCGGGAGCTAAAGGGATTTCTGATGCTTGTTCTGCGATCACAACTCTGAAGAGCAAGATTTTGGCTACCGTAGTAGGGTAGGTCACAAAATGCGAGTCAACAATCGGTATTCCAATTCAAAGCCGTGGATGAGACAGTGGAAGTGCAGAGATGAAGATGTACGAATATCAGAAGACGAAGAAGAAGAAGAAGAAGGAGAGAGGCAACACGTGATCTTCTCTCTCCCACATCAGTTCACTTTCCTCCACAACGCGCATCACAGGCACTGGGATATGGCATACTTGGAAGTCGAATGGCTTACCAGCACAGCTGTGAGCATATGTAGAGTAAAAAGGGAATACTGTCTGCCTACAACTCCACGAAATACAGTAAAAGCCTCAGCACATAGTAGAGTGACAACGCTAGTCCCGAAAAGGTTATACCGCTCCGCGCAACGCGAACGAAACACGCGAAGTGAAGAGAAGACGAAGAAGAAGAGAAGACAACTTCATCCTACCTTCTCTATCAATCCTCGCTTTTCTGTCTTTTTGGAAGAGAAGCTATCGCTATGTCTGCTGAAACCGATTGTTAGATTATCTTCCCCTTTATCTTGCGAAGAAACTTCCTTCTTCTCCCCAACTGCGTACTGCAGACTAACACTTAATGGCTTCATACAGGGTCTTGCGACGCCAACGACGCCGTCCAGATTACTATAGTTCAGCCAGACCAGGAAAAACCAAAGACGCTCTCCAGCTTTCACCCTCAGTTCACTTATCCCATCTTCGGAGATGATGAGCGCATCTTCGGCTACAAGGGATTGATCATCCGCCTGCGGTTTGCAGCGCATAACCTTCGCCCGCATGTCCACATCTCTTACGATGAAAAGTTTAAGGCTGTGGATGACGCTGAACCCTTTGACCTGCTCAAGGCGCTGAAACAGTTCCTGCCTGAAGGTGAGTCCTTGGTGTAGACGCTGCCGATGTCTGATCGGTCTAACGCGCTCTAATCTACAGAGGCCTTTTCTACGCTCCCCAAGTTCGAAGACGCCATTCAGGAAGAGGACGCAAAGGATTTTGCGCCGCCCGGCAAGCTCGTCCACAGCTATGAAACCAGCGGCAGGAATTATGAGATATGGGCTGCATCCCTTGCTGACCCGCAAGTGCAACTACTGTTAAACCGTTTTCAAGTCATGATATCACTGTTCATCGAGGCTGGAACGCCTCTCGCGACAGATGACCCGGAGTGGACGCTGGAACGGTGGATGGTCTATTTTGTGTACGGCGCATCTTTGACTCAATTCCTTTCTCCTTTAGAGCGCAACCAACTGACAGGAGCACCAGCTATGAAAAAGTCGAACCTCCCACCCCAACAGCCTCGCAATATTCCATCGTCGGATACGCAACGACCTATAGATGGTGGTACTACGAAAGAGACCGCTCCGAGCAGCCCAAAGTCAAAGACAGCACATTCCCCACCCCCGAAATCCGAGCCGGAGAGCTTCCATCTCGCCTGCGGATAGCCCAGTTCCTGATCCTGCCGCCTCATCAGGGCACCGGACACGGCATCCACCTGTACTCAACAATCCACACAGCAAGCTTCGAAGACCCGACAGTCGTCGAACTCACCGTCGAAGACCCCAACGAAGCCTTCGACGTCCTCCGCGACACAGCCGACTTCCACATTCTCCGTCCCGAGTTCCTCAAGCACAAACTAAACATCAATCCGGACCCCTACACCGACAGCTCCAAGAAGTCCAGACGCGTCCCAACATCCACCCTGCTCCCGACAAAACTCCTAAATGACATCCGCACAACCTACAAAATCGCCCCCACCCAATTCGCCCACATCCTCGAGATGTTCCTCCTCGGCCAGATCCCGCTCAAACATCGCCGCAAGGGCGGAGCCAATATGTCGCGCCTCCTGATCAAAAAGCACAGAGCAGATGACCCGGACGACCGGCGCTATTACTGGTGGCGCATGCTCACGAAGCAGCGTCTCTACAAGCGTTCCCGGGATATGTTGATCCAGCTGAAACTCAGTGAGCGCCACCATGCCCTCGAGGAAACCGTTACATGCGTCGAGGAGGGATACGAGCAGTTGCTCGGTGTCTTCAATGATCGCGAGGAGCGCCTAAAGGCTCGGGAAGAGGAAGCTGCTGCCTCGTCAAGCAGAGACCATCGCGCCAAGCGAAAATTCACCGTTGAGGATGATGAAGACGAGGAAGAGGATGAGAATAATAAGGACGAGGATAAATCTACAGCTAGTAAGCGCCTTAAGGCGTAGTGGGGCCCCAAAAACAGATAGGAGATAGTTAGTTAGTAGTTATTATAGCTGACTGGCATTTCCCATGTCGCTGTTATGTAATAATATCAAGGTAGTTACAAAATGCTTTACAAAAAAAGTATACTCCCCCTAACCCTCGTTGTCGTTCCATGAAACATAAAAGCGCATCGAGGTAGGGATTAGTAAAATATTCGCACAAGTAGAGTTCACCTACGAAAAGAAAAGTAAAGAAAAGGAAAGGATATACAAGTAGTCACGGATGGTAGCTCGGCGGCGCTGTATCCGCTGTCTCCAGCGTATCCAGCGTGACACACGAAGGCGTATCCAAACTCATGAAGCTACTCGTCCGCAGCGACATAACCGTCGAGAGACCAGCTGTCGACGAAGCCGCTGTCGGAGCCCTACTCCGCCGCTTATTAAAGAGTTCCACGATCTCATGGTTTGGGTGCGTGAGTCCTGTGCGCGGATACGCACTCTCCAGGTCCAGGTCCAGGTCCGGGTCCGGGTCTGGCGCTGGCGCTGGGTTCCGCACAAGCTCCCCCACATACTCCAGGGCCTGTCTGAACCCCCAGATCTCGGTTTGCATGATGCCAGGATCAGAGGGCGCGAGGCTGGGCTCGTGGTTCGAGTGTTGTGTGGGATCTGGCAATTCTATGGCCGGTAGATCGTGCAGAGGTGTGTTTTCGTTGCCGTCGCGGTTGTTTGTGGCGTTAATGAGATTTGCAGGGAGGAAATGGTGCCGGAGGCCTTCGCACCATTGGCGCCATCTTAGGCGTCTGGCTGCGCGTTTGTACGCCCAGAGAGTTTGCCTTTCTTCTCGGCGAGCGGCTCTGTCGGCTCGACGCCGGCGGCAGTAGACGCTGTTTTGGCAGATGACGAACGTGAGGAAAGAGATGCTGCCGGTGAGAATCACGGCTGCGCCGATGGCGAAAATGTCAATGATTTCGTCATCTGAGAGGAGGTCATTGCTCTTGACGAGGTCGGTGTAGTCCGTGTTGGTACTGGACATCGGGGATAAGGATGCCTGTGGAGGGTCGAGTCCTTTTGAAGGGGCTGTCTCCTCACCAGGTGAGTTTGAGTCGGCGTCTGTATGTTGCGCGCATTGAGGGTGGTGTGGGCATTGTGAGCAGAATGAATCGGGTAAGGAGGATGGCAAAGGGACAAACCACTGCCGTATCTGGCGGATTATTTCGGGCAGCTTGGACAACGAGAGCTTGAGTTTGCAGCTGAAAGACGTGCAGTCCTTCCACTTTGTAGCGTTCTCGTTTGGGCAGCTCTCCTGTAGCATCACGCGGATCTTTTGTTCCTCCTCCTGGAGTATTTGATCCAGGTCGTGGGATTCTGTCTTCAGGTCTTGCAGCCGATTCCACAGAGATTCTATGCTCTTGGCAGGTTGGCTCTCTTCAGCGTTGGGGGTGCCAGGTTCGGAGCCCATACACTCAATCCACGCCCGTTCTCTCCAACTTTCCATGTGTGTTGGATGGATGAGCTCCCATGGAGGGCTAGAGAGGTCGAGAATCGCTGGGCTCAGACCGCTATATAGTGATATGCCAAAGCTCAAGTTTGCTCCGGGTTCTTCATCTTCAAGCTGCTCAATTCGAACAGTCACAAACTGGGCCATGCACTGTCCAGAACTAGAGCCATTGCAAGCGCCAGTGCTGCAGATACCCTCCCATGTTGCAGATAAAACAGCGTCGGAGTCGCCAGAGTAAAGGTCGAGGAGACCGGATCCTTGGCCGGAATTCCCATCCCAGGTGTGTACGATGTCCTTTCCATTGAGATATATGCCCGTCCCATCACATGCAGCACGGGCTTTGTGAACCCTCAACTCGAAAGGCTAATGCATTCGTCTCAGCAAACAGTACATCTTCAACAATAGAACGAAAGATTATATTCTTACCAAGCTTGAACGTAGTCCGTCCTGACATTCCGAGCATACAGCTTGGAATCTCACAATGGTATATTCATCCGCTATAAAGACACTTAGGATAAGTAGTCATTGAAGCCTCAAGACAGACTAACTTTCAAGCAGGCTGCTAGAAGATGTTGCTCTTTCATCAAAAGCTAGCGAGCTGACGGCAAAGCAACAAATAAACAGAGCCGAGAGGAAGCATAATATTGAGTTCGCGGAGGAGCGCATACTGGCGGAGGGGCTACATGTATACAATCTCGACCACTTGTCGCCCTCTCAGCTGCAGATATTCCTTTTCGACCGATGCGAGCAGTATCCCACACTTGAGACTCTCGACAAACCGGCACTTCATCGGAAAACAGCCACTGACGACGATGGATGGCGCTGACTCCGTGATGTGATGCTTCTCCCCTGAAGACGGAGTGCTTCAGTTGCCGGGTCTCGGGGTTTCTGCTTTTCCGAGCACTCCGCCGATGTCACGAGCGGCTGTTGCTTCTCAGCTTCAGAAGCACCAGACAGAGAGGGTTTCTTGCTCGACTACTCAGAGATTGAGGCGCTGTTTCCTGTCTTATTCTTACCTATTATCTTCTTTTTTGATTTCTGGGGCTTACAGAAAGATATCCTTTCAACTATCTCCCGTCGTGTCGTTTTCACAAACCACATAACCTGGAACATTCAGAATGGTAAATGACCCTCCCAATATAACAAAGCTAGCTACCTATATTGTCTTTTCCTTTACACTGCTGAGGACTCATGCTGACTGCGCGATCAAATTTATAGCTACCTCTCGGTCTGTTGACGGCTGCGCAAGGCCATCCTATGCTTGTCGAGCTCAAGAACGGGGAAACACTGAACGGCCATCTTGCCAACTGCGACAACTGGATGAACTTGATACTCAAGGAAGTGGTTCAGACTAGCCCCGAAGGTGACCGCTTTTTCCGACTTCCAGAAGTCTATGTGAGAGGCAACAATGTACGTTGAGTTGCCACCATGACCCCCCGCAGTGCGTGTCACCCGCAAGCTAACCCCGGTATCGCAGATCAAATACCTCCGAATTCCTGAAGAGATCATTGAGATGGTGAAGGAGCAACAGCAGAACCAGCCCTCAAATCGCAGTCGTGGTCCCCGTGAAGGCGGAAGGGGCGACAGGGGAGGCCGCGGTGGCCGTGGCCGCGGGCGCGGTCGGGGTCGGGGCAGCAGCTAGAGCTGGAACTTGGTGCTGTGGGATGGACGAGCGGAAAGAAGAATGATACCCCGGAGAGATGAAGGAGGTAATTCGCTATGGAGGATTGTCTTACAAGTTAGTCGAGCATGACCTGGCGTACCTGGTTGGATTTTTGATGGGAGTCGTGCCTTGCAAAACTTATTGCTATCATGACCATTATGTGACCCATGTGGAAATGGCAATAGATCAATTTTATCTATTCTACAGATCTTAATGTGTTTCCAGCAGAGTTTCACATAGTGTTTTCGCCGCTCCGTCGTAGATGAGAATTATGATATCACGTGACCTGAAGCTTTTGTTTTTTGGGTGAAGCCCTCCGGACGTAGGCTGAATTTCTGCAACGACCCATGATGTCTCAAAAGAGACTCATACTGGATGGGCTTTGGCATTGTCTCTGCCCTTCATTTAATTTAAGTACTCTCGCGCGTCGCAACATTACTCTGCCAGCGAAGCGACACCTCCGTGCTTCATCTTCTATCGTCGCATCCGCAAGCCACCAAAGATGTTATAGCACCACTCTTCCGCCATCGACCGATGAACTGCCCATAGATACCGGTGAAAATGGTGGAATCCTGTCAGGAAACCGAATCCGTCACGAGAAAGGCCCGAAAAACAAAATAGAAAAGTTATTGCATTATCGAGAGACATGGCAGACGCCTGGGGTGCCGATGCAGCTCCGGTCTCAGTCAACACCGAAGCTGGAGGCTAAACTTCGCAACGTTGCAGAAAAGTACCCGAATGTCCATAATGCGATGCAAATATTGAGGCTTCTGATTAGAGACCGTTGTCTTCATCCCGAGGGACGCCACTATAAATGGCTCATACAATGTCATACGGATCCTCAGCGTGGGTCGCCGATTCTAGTCCGTCGACTCCTTTCGGAAATGAATGAGAATGGAATTCCTGCAGATTCCGGTACTCTCCATGCTGCATTGCAGGTACGAATCTTCCCAGAGAATCAGTCTTAAACAGTCACCTAGGATATCATGCTGACAGAACCTCTCCTTTTTCAAACACTTAGGCTCTCGCTGTTCACCCCGATTATATATTACGTCAAGATATTCTGCGTGCATTGCGAGATCGGTGGCTCCCCCTCAGCCCAGATGGTTGGCATTATGTAGTGGCTGGGTTAATAAGAGAACACCAATTTGAATTGGCCCTCGATCATATTGAACATATGGAGAGAAAGGATATACCTGTCCAAGATTGGCTCCATAGCCTCCTTATTTACTATCTTTGCGAGTTCCAGGAATTTGACCAAGTCCACCAGTTGATGCGTTCGCGCTTGAGCCAAGGCCACGACATGACCCAGGAGCTCTGGACTCATGTTTTAGAACAGGCGACTACAGCACTTCATCATGATATAACCCGCTTTATATGGGGGCGGAAAGTTGAACTGGGATACCTCCATCCACCGCATTGGCTGTGCAGCAAGGTTCTGGAGGTAGCTGCCCATGAGGGTAATACAAAACTTGCGGCGTCAGTGGTACATTATATTAGTACTCACGATGGTATGCCACTTGAAATAAAGGACTATGAAAAATTATCTGAGAGCCATCTAATGAGTGGTAACCTATACGCTGCGCTTGAGGTGCTCTGCAAAGCGCACCAGGATGGCGTTGTATTACAACCCAGCTCAATAGATGCCATCCTTACTCACAACATCCAAACCAAGATACGACCCCGAAAGGTGTGGGCTATCCTGAAAGAGCTAAAGGCCGAGAGGTATGACATTCCACTTGGATGTGCCAGGCTGGTCATCGAGATGTGCGAGTACGGCGCTCGCAACGATCCCTTTGAAGTCGACGACGGAATTGCATTTTACAAGGAACTTTACACTCTATGCCATGAGAAACCGGATATCTCGATATTCAACGCCCTAATCAGCATGTGTCGGAGAGCCAAAAACACAGAGTCGGCCATGTTTGTCGTGAAAGAGATGGCGGCATTCGATGCGATACCAGATGCAACGACTTTTGAGCATCTCGTGGTCATGTGTTTGGAGTCTGGTAACTTTGAATCTGCATATCTGTACTTCCAGGATCTACGGGAGCGGGGGCTTCGACCTCGCGAGGAGGCACGTATCGAGATCCGAGATCTTTGTGCGGAATCGGACGACGAGTTCGCTCTCAAGCTGAGATATCACCAGGATATCAGGGACGGTTTGATCCACAGCCCAGCTGATGAGGCAGATGCTGCTCAAGGGATTGCCTTGTTTCAGAAGATCCGAACCACATCAACAGGGGAATTCGCGGATCTTCCCATTTACCTCAAGCTTAAGGATGCAGAGCGAGAAGAAACCCACCAGAGATATTTGAGGATGTCTAAAGAGGCGCGGCGGCAGTACAACAAGGAGCGTCGGAAGAGAAAGCGAAGACAGCTGGCTATTGCGCGGGCACAGGAAGAAGATGACTGGATGAACTACGAGCCGGGTGGCCTTATTCCAGAGGACCAGACAAACACCAGCAAGACTTCCGACGATTGACGGGGGTGGTAGGTATATTTTTTGTATATTATATCACATCATGATTGTATATTACAGGAACCAGGTAGAAAGCTCTCCATACATAAGGCGACTATTTCTAAGGTCACAACAATTATTTTAGGTATCAGGCGTCCACTTTGAGGATTCCGCTCAGTCACACAGTATCAACTCTCCAGGAGACTGAGTCGCTTACAGGATTTGCTGTCCGACCAGCTAAGCCCTGAACTACGGCTCCAAACAGGCCAAAAATAGCAAAGACAGTCCTGCAGGTCCTGGCTGGACGCTCTCGATAGCCAAGCCGCCATAGAATCGTGGCGCCGCAGGGAAGACAGCAGCTTATTCTGTACATCTTACAGACTACAGACTAACTAGAGTATAAGCGATGCCTGAATTGACTGATGAGCTCGTGAATGAAATTATGATTGCCAACTAGCCAACACCCAAGGAAGCGCCCTCAATGTGCAGTCGACGAGAAAGGCGATCTGCACTGCCAAGGGTGATCGACAGTGCGGCGTCCAGTGTCTGTCTGGCTGAGGCTGCTCCACAGGTATCGCCTATGCATCTTGCCTACTGTTTCTCTATTTAACCCTCATAGTTGGTACCGCCGTCGAAGCCTCTACTTTTTTTCGACAGACACAATTCTTCTTCTTCTTCTTCTTCTTCTTCTTCTTCTTCTTCTTCTTCTTCTTCTTCTTCTTCTTCTTCTGCTTCTTCTTGTTAATATTCCTCCTCGACTACTCCGGCTTCTCCCATTCTCCAGCCCCTGCGTTTCTCATCATCCCTTGCTCAGTACCTGGATATACTACTGCGAACAACGCCATCCATACTCCTATCAATCACCCACAACACTACAATACCACAATTCCACCATGCATCTCGCTTCTTCCCTCACCGTCGCCTTCTCCATCTTTAGCGCTACGTCCGCCTCCCCTCTGTTCACTGCTACTGCCGCCGACAGCCCAGCCCTAACATGGCACGTCTCTGATTTCGACGTCGGCTGCTCCCCCGGAGGCTGCGTCTACAGCTTCAACATCTACGGCATCGGTACCGCCAACACGCCGGCATTCAACACCACATGTTCAGGCACCGACGTTCAAGGAGGTTACGCCAAGTGCGAGGACGGAAATGTGCTCTCACAACTCGTTCCCGAACTCTACCCGACCTGGAACGTCAAAGCCCAGCATAAGTGGCGCCAGGGGAACTTTGCTGAGTTCTACGCACTGGGACAGGTCAATATTACCTCTGGCACGACAACGTTTACGATTCCTGTGACGGAGGTGTATGGAGTTGCGTAACAGTTTACGTGCGCAAGGAGGAGAGGAGGAGAGGAAGAGAACTTGTACAGTTGCGGAGTTCAACCGGCGAAAATACCCTGGATGTGGACAATGGACGAGTATATGGAGTAGACGTTGGACCGTGCCTTGATTCTAGGAGACTCATTGTGTTGTTATATTTGTCCGGGGATCGTTCAGGTGCACCAGTCCGCCAATGTGATGTAATATAATGTGGACGCAATGACGAATGTATTTTCTACAGCGCGATTCAGCCGCCGAGAATATGTCTATATGCGAATAAAAAAGCATTCCAATGTTTCCAAGGTAGAAACCTCCCAGAAGCCGGATATACAAAGGGCACCAAGGAGTATAGATCCGATGACATCACCAGCTTAGCGCCGGCCTCAAAAACATTGAATTCTCCAGTCCAACGTGTCACTTCAAAGCACCAAACCTGCACAACGACTGCTCTTGAGACTTGAATCCCTCGTTAAATAACAAACCGTGGCTTCACATTCATGGTATGCACCCCAATATATAGTTTAAAATACAATTCACCTCACGGCTCCCCAAACTAACCTCCCACAGGCCTCATTCCTCCGGCAAATCGTAGCCGGTCCTCGATTGCCACATCCAGAAGCAGGCCTGGATCTCTGCTATGTCACAGATACAGGTACGCTCGTCTTCTACTCCCTCTCTT
Organism: Aspergillus funiculosus; assembly: GCA_027569145.1. Lineage (NCBI taxonomy): Eukaryota > Fungi > Ascomycota > Eurotiomycetes > Eurotiales > Aspergillaceae > Aspergillus > Aspergillus funiculosus. The sequence continues at coordinate 677,765 of JAPDEN010000012.1, forward strand.
TTGCACCTTTTTTTTTATTGTTTTTAAGAAAAAGAACTCATTGAACTGATTGATCAGTCATCGCAACCTCCGGTCCATCCTCAAACTACCCGCAGCGGGCATACAGAACCCCCGTCAAGGATCTCGTGAATTTCCTTGACGCCAGACATGGCGATGAATGGTGTATCTGGGAGTTCCGGGCTGAGGGAACAGGGTATCCCGATTCCGAGGTTTATGGGCGTATCCACCACTTCCCGTTTCCGGATCATCATCCGCCGCCGTTTGCGCTTATTCCGAAGGTTATGGCTAGTATGCGGAATTGGTTGTATCGTTTGGATGGGTTGGGGGCGGGAAATACGAATGAAGATATAGATACGGATGCAGGGATAGAGTCAGGGACAGAAGCAGAAACAGAGACGGAGACAAAGACAGAAACGAAGAAAAAAGGGCAGCGCGTCGCCGTTGTGCACTGCAAGGCCGGGAAAGGACGCAGTGGAACAATCGCATGCTCTTATCTCATCAGCCAAGAAGGATGGAAGATGGACGATGCGTTGCAGCGTTTCACGGAGCGGCGCATGAGGGTTGGCTTTGGCTCTGGCGTGAGCATCCCCAGCCAGGTGCGGTGGGTGCAGTACGTGGACCGGTGGACCAACGAGATGGGGAAGAAGTATGTCGAGCGGCCGGTGGAGATCATCGAGCTGCATATTTGGGGACTGCGGGATGAAGTCAAGGTTGCTGTCGAAGGGTTTGTCGAAGAGGGCCAGAGAATCAAGTGCTTCCATCTTTTCCATCGCGATGAGCGAATCCTCATGCATTCGGATGGTGCAGTCCCAGACGACGATAGAGATGGAAATGGCAATGGCAATGCCTCACCTTCGCAGGAGCCTCTATCTGCCAAGTCAGACCCTTCCACCTCCTCCTTGACGGCGCATTCTATTCCAAACCCAAGCTCTCTCCCCAGCTCATCTACAGAACCTCCAGTCCCCGTATCAGCTCAGCCACACCCCCCAACAAAACAAACCTCCGCCGTGCTCCTCCGCCCAAAAACACCAATTCTCCTCCCTACCTCCGACATAAACATCGAGTTGGAGCGACGCAGCAAAAAAGCCGCCTACACAGGCCTAGCAATGGTAACATCCATCGCCCACGTCTGGTTCAACGCCTACTTCGAAGGCGGCGACAAATTCGACTCGGGCGTATTCGAGGCCGAATGGGACGCCCTAGACGGAATAAAAGGCACCACAAAGAAGGGCATAAAGGCCCTTGACCGCTTAAAAGTCGTTTGGCGATACCCTCCACCCACCCAAGTAGAAGCCGCCGCCGACATTGGCCCCGTCCCTAGCGGCGTCATCACCGAGCCGAAACCGGGCGAGCCGATTCCTGAAAGTCATCCGACTGATTGGAGGCTTCGGGATACGGATAGTGTTGTTGGGAATGAGGATGGAGATGACAATGATCAACCTGATGGGGATAAAGAGAATATACCGATGTGAAACAGGGCGAAGAGACGTGATCCGTCTCCCTTTCGATGTCTCGACATTTCGATTCTGCAGGGCCGAATTGCACATACGATGAACACTATAGCTGTGGAGACACGATACCAGACAAGTGAAAGTGGGAGATTTTAACGAAAGCGCAAGCGAAAGCATTGTACACGGATGTGACGACATTTAATTCGAGACGAGAGATACCCTATGCGCTTTTTCTTCATATAACACCAGGCAACGAATTAGATTCCTTGTATACAAAAGACCACCACGTTATCAGAACCTTTTTTCCTTTCATTCTTTCTTCTATATATATGACACATCTAGTAACCAAGTGATACAAGTGATAAATCCCATAGATACAAATACATGCGTGTATGTGTATATGAACCCAAAACGCCGATGCCAAGATGCTGGGAATGATGATAAAAGATGTTTGGAGGAAGAAGAAGAAGAAGAAGGTATCTAGCTTAGCACAATCCCATCTAAATGGCGGCGATGGTGGCGGTTTTTGCGCTCTTCCCGCCGCAATCGATCCTTTCTCTTACGCTCGTAGACACCTCGTACTACCCGCTTTACTTGGTCTTCCCCCTGCGCAAAGTTGGCTTTGGCTAGTCCCACGACAGCGTCGACCTGTTCTGGAGTGTATACGAAATTCCAGGTAGAGAGGAAGTCGTCCACCTCTGGGTCAATAGAGCCGGGATGGAGAGTATGTGGTTTTTGCGGATTAGTAGCCTCTGAGCGCGGTGGTAGCGTCGGAGGCTTTGAAAGAGAAGATCCACTCGGGAGTTCTGGTGCGGAGGGGTTAGGAAGTAAAGGGAAATATACGACTGCGATGCCTGCGTCGGGTCGCATGAGGTGAAAATCGGATTCGGAGAGATCATCGAGTCGCGGATCAAAGAGACGTTTAGAAGGGGGTGGCTCGCCATCAGAAACCTTTTCTTGCGTCATGCCAACCCACACGTTGCAGTAGCCGAGATCAGTGTCGGGAGAAGTGGTGGGACTTTCTGTGTTACTGGGTTGTTGTCGGCTGAGTTGGGGGATTGGTGTGCTTGTTTGATCATCATGATGATGGTTGTACTTTTCCTGTGCTTCGGTAATTTTACCGTTGAGCTCCTTTTCAGTGATATTGCCTGCCTCCCGCAGGGCCTTTTCTGTGTCCTCCATACGGTCGCCTGCTTTTGGCCAGCCAGCTCCAATAGGCCAGCCTTTCACTCCTCGCTGCCGTGCGTAGCCATCAACAACAGAAAGCCAGTTCTCCTGCTTTATATCAGCCGAGGCGTCAAAAGCGATTATGATGTCTATGTCTCGGCCAGGTCTGAGCAAGGGGTATATTGGGAGATTGTTACTCATGCCCGCATCCATGAGCCGTAGGTGCTGGCTTTGAAAGATCGACTCAGGACATGAAGGAGGTAGTTGATCTTTCATCCCCAGAACGTAGTTTGGGATTGTGGCTGGATCGATGGGGTGCACTCGGATCAGGTCTTTGGACTTGCCCTGGATCAGTGAATCTATGCCCCCAAACCCGGCGATACCTTTGATGACGGGCCGGATTTCTTTATAATAGTGCGATAGCGTGGCACAAAATGCGCTGCCCCATATCCCCATCAGACCAGGGACATGTAGCTCGGGTATAGGTGACGTTCCATGGGGAGTCTCATTTCTCCCGTTGTTAAAGTGTCGTCCCAAAGCCCAGGTAGGAATGCCCGCATTGAGTTCCTCGCAGAAGAATTCATAAGGGGTGAATTCAAACCATTGAAACCATGATTCGTCCTGCGCTTCCCTCATAAGTTTCTCGGGCATTGGCTTCTCTCCTGGGTTTCCATTTTCTTCGTTCAGTAGTGGGATTTCATGGCGAACAGCCGTGTAGATTGGTAGCGGATGCGCTCCACTAGAGAGGTTGTATCTCTGATTAGACAGCTTGAGGTCATGGTCAGAGGCTCCGAGCTCTCCTTTCGGCACAAGTAGTCTCGCTGCGAGCAGCATGCCGTATATGTCCACCAAGCCGAAGTCAGCGCCAGGGTCACCTTTGAGTTTCTGGACTAAGCCGCTCAGAAGATACTTATTGGTCGGCGCATTTGTGAGCAATTTGAGCGCTGCAGGTGGGAATGCTATGTGTATTCCCAGTCTGTTCTTCAAATGATCAACCAGCTTGTTGAAGTTACGACCAGTGATGGACGAGTGATAGAGGGTCTGTAACCAACAGCTACCGCTGACACCAGCAGTGTACGTAACGCAATCCCATAAACCAGCCTCTTGCGCGGCTAAGTACGAGCCAGTTCCAGCGACAAGTGCTCGTAAACCACCCCCGGAGCCACACATGGAGATTATAGGGACATCGTCAGGGTGTATATCCTCCTCTGGGATATCCAAATACGATGCAAGGGCTTTCACTGCATGGTTTTGCCGTCTCCGTCTGAACTCGACCTCCTCGTCACAAAGAGTGTCCCCAACACGGACCTTGGCCTCGCGCAATATCTCGGGATTCAAGTCGGGGTCCTGAGCCTCCCTCCAAATATCGTCCGCAAGGGAGCCTGGAGACATTGAAAGCTCACGCTGGAGCTTTTGCACCTTTGCGGGAAGCAATCGCGTCCAGTCGGGAGTAATATAGTTCTTGATGTTATCAAGTTCAATCCACTCAGGCGAACCAACGGACTGCTTCACCTCTTCAAACTTCACGAGGATGTTTGTCCATATCGAGCTGGAGTCGGCCCCGCCGGCGTTAAAGCTACCGTCATCACGACCACTACCACTGCTTGAATTGTCGCCCGTTGCGTTAGAGGATTGGTCGCGAACAAAATACGCGGGGGTGGTTGAATACGGCGCTTTCGGGTCAGCCCGTAATAGAAAGTGAGAGTGGTGGCGAGAAGTCTCGACTGTATATAGGACGCGGCCTCCAATGTATATCAACGCCACAGGAGGGGCGAATCGCAGACAGAACGCCCTCGTAGCACCCATATTGAGATGGGAACCACGTCTAGTACGAGGAAGACCAGATGAGAGCACTTGCATTGGGGAGGGGGGGAAGCACTACAAATAGTGGGCCAGACCCGCGGCGATCTCTCAAGCGCAGTGACTAGTGAGTAGTGACGACGCTGACAAGTCAAGGGAAATTTTGAATGCAGCAAGTGCGGCTAGCCATAGTAGTCACTCCGCACAAATAAGTCATGGATTTTAAAATCCAATTATGTTGCTTATATCAATGCCTTGATATTGTAATATCTTGCCTGTAATGGCTTGATGGAAGTTGATGATCGAAACCAATTCTACATTCAGAGTCATGTGACATTACCTCAACTGGGATATGCCGTGATGCCTTGATGCCTGGGCGCCTTACGGCCTTGGTGTACTCTGCGGTATACAAGTTGCATATTCTTCCTACGAATTGGTTTGATCTTCAATTTAGAGACAGCGTCCAATCAATAGCTTGTTGGATGTTGGGTGTATGTGCTGGGATTGGTGAGGCTGGTTGAGATGCCATTGTCATACTGGAGATCAGTAATTATATATAAATTATAACTAACTAATAATTTTAATGATTAGAAATATCGGACCTTGCGATGGACAGTGAATCAATCCATCGACGTATTTCCTCCACCTCAGTGTGCCCAGAATCGTTGATACATGCAAAGCAAAGTTGTCGTGTATAATATGTTTCTCTACACAGCGTGGTTGGCTAGAGACTGTAGGCCCTAATTAACCGTGTTGAGATAGCAACATAGTAAGACACTATTTTATTGCAGCTATAGACCCGGGGGTGTCCGTCTGGGCTGACCGAAATAGAAGCCGATTCCCTCATTATAGGACGCGCACCGGCATTTATTTGCATGAAAAAAATGAATTCCAAGTAACTTTAAATCGCATTATATTGTATGATGCCAAACCTCCAATTCTGAGTATATCTACAACATCAAGTTCATTCATGCCATTTATGAAAACTCCTTGCCCTTCTAATGATAGCATTGACATCAAAACTAGCAGAAGTCTTCTTAATCTGTAACATCAACACTGTAAGAGCATGAATCACAGGGTCTGTGTTAGTGCTGTAAGCAGTCTCGTGTTTCTCTTTTCCTCTGGGATGAGCCCTAATGTCTCAAGGAGGTGCTGCACAAAAGCTCCTGCATATTTCATTGGTCAGCGCGAGCTGCAATGGTAGAACGGACGTAGGTACATGGACCTCAGACTATTTATGTAGTTCTGTTTGCAACCACTCATCCTCTTCGAGTTCCTTAGCAGGGCTTCGTTTTCCCGGCTCCCACTGTAGCATCTTTCGTACGAGGCAAAGAAACTTCTCCTTTTCCTGTCCCTCAAAAGTAGTTTCTCTCTCTTCGAGCGGAGTGTGTTCTTGTACTGGAATTCCAGCGCAGAAGTTACCTAGAAAGTCAGACATAATGAGTGAATACCCGCCTTAAATAATAAGACCTTAAATAAGAAGACGGCAGTTGACTTGCCTTCCTTCGAAAAAAATTTTCGGGTCAGATTCCCTCGTGCAAGAAGACTAGGCGGCGGCGGGCCGAGAAGACGTATCATTTCAGCGAGGTGCGCTCGACTCCGGTAAGTCTGAAATTCTGGGTCCTGGCCAGTGAACAAGGACCCGCCTTCGAAAATGTTCCAAATCTGCGACGTAAGTTTAAAGAACCTTTGCACTACTATTATGGGACTAAAAGCCTGTTGTTCCATGGGTTCCGGGAAGCTCCCCTACCGAACGGTCAGAATCTTGGAAAGAGGTTGTCTTACCATGCATCCCACATTCCATATATCAACGCTGTATGTCCATGGAACTTCTAAAATTACCTCCGGCGCTCGATAGATATCAGGTTGAATGTCTTCTGTGTGCTTCTTATCACCAAGTACAGCCGAGCCAAAGTCACATAGGACCGGGGCACCTAATTTCTTAGGCATTCTAAGTTCCCGGGAAATATAAATTGTCCTTCCATCTAGCTCTTTCCTAGGACAGGGATCCCGAAGCTCATTCTCTTCAAAATCACTAAAAACTGAATCATCGGCGATGCTAAACATAATATTATCGGCCTTAATATCTGGTGGCATTCCTAAGTAAATAATAGAAGCAGAAGGCGGAATAGAAGCACAGACCAGTATGTATAATCTTGCATTCTGTATGTAGATAGTCTAGTGCTAAAAGCAGACGGTGAAGCACAACAGCCAAAACTGGTGTAGGCAGTCTCTGTATCGGGTTGCGAAATAGAAAAGCCAATACACTCTCCCATAAGGGAGGATGCACAAGGCATTGATGTTTGTCTTCAGGTCCATTAATATCAAATGAGTCGAGCAATGATCTGACATATTTATGACCTGGATGTTTTTGTGAGGCTCCTTCCATGCATTTGTATATGTTGAGCTCGTCATCCAGTTGCTTCCCCAACGATGCAGACTTGATAAATATTTTTAGAGTAACATAGCGACAGCAGCTGTACTTTCAGTTAGTAAATGAGTAGAGGCAAAATAATTATAAACATATATTCTATGGGCGTCTCACTCCATATCCCGTGCAAGCCACACAGTTGAGCTAGCTCCAAATCCTAGCTTTCCCACTATTTGATATCGGCTCTTAAGGATTTCTCCTATTTGAGTAGGGTAGTACCGGGTAACAACATAATCTGGAATGGTCTCCTCTTCAATTGCCTGGCTTGCAGGTATCCGGACGAAGTTCGGGTTCGAGAAGTTAAGTGATGTCCATCTTCGTCCGAGCAGGGGTAAGGACCGCAAAAGAGACGTCATCATTCCTGAGATGAGGGTAAGCAGGTTTATTTCAGGGCTATGGAAAAACTCAGATCATTGGTGAAGATAGTGTGGAATGCTGGGAATATCGACACAACTTTAGATGGTGGGATGCACTGGTAGCTTTCGAAGGGATGGAGACAAAAGACAGATCAGCAGGTCAAGTGATCACTATGCACAAATGTACTAACGCGAATTTATATGCGCCTGCCCCATGCATGGAGCTTGTGACGAATTTAGACACATGCATATATCCTCTTTTTATAATAAAGCCCAGGGAATTTCTTTGACTTATGACAAATAATTTTATAAATTAAATAAAATTAAAAACTATCAGGAATGGACTGCCCGTATCTAGGTATATTAATAAAGGATATATAAAATAATAAAAAATTAATTATATATAAAATAATTATAGCAGAACTCTATAAATAATATTTATAGATTAAAAAATAGGAGATAAAATAACATATATCTAAAAAAAATGATCGTGCAGGCTATAAGCTTTACTAGTATAGGTCTTATACTGGCTATATTTCTTAATCCCCCATAAAAATGTGACTGCGGTGGATGCCGACTATGATTCTGTTATAATATAGTGTAATAGATCTATAGTGTCACGGTCACGGTCGTTCGGGTACAGGTCCGGGTGCGAGTCCTAGCGGCGGAGGTTCTGCCGTTGAACACCGCCCACAAGTTGGCTAAGCAAGTAGTGGGCTTAGTCATCTGGGTTTGCAGTATTTGCATCGCAGAACCATATAATACTAGGATTGCATCCCCAGTAGCTTCATTCTTTCTCTTTTTCTTTTTATACTTAGTTTTGTTAAATTAAACTATCAATATAAATGTTGCCTGAGTTCTTTACATAAAACTAAACATTAAATTAATTTATCTCATCTTCTAAAGACTTATTAATTTAATAGATCCTCTTTTCTATCTGCAACCTACGCATTAGAAACCAAAAAACTGCATGTTATTGATGCTAATGAATAAACAAAGCAATCAGAATATCTGATTCTGCAGATAGTGCTGAGAATGCGGGCTGTAAAACTGAATTAGATCAAAATATCAGATTAATCAATAATAACTACAACAAAGAAGATTTTCTCCGGGAAGCTAGAGACAATCCAATCAGATTGTGGGAACGAGTCGTTCAACTCCGGCAGTCTTATGATCAGTCAAAAGAACAGAATCATCAGTTAATTTAATAAATTAAACAGGATACTGCTGAGCTGACTCAGATCTGCTATAAGAGAGACAGATTCATTCTTTAAATTATCTGTCAAGTGAAGAAAATAACATCAGAGCCAGCAAGAGATAGATCTGTCAAGATTCTTAATTTATCAATTCTCTCAGATAAAAAGAATTCACATTTTAAAGACTGATTACTGGCCATGCAGTAAAAGTTAAAAATAAATAAGAATTATTTTACAACTGCAATTCTATAAAAGACATACATGACTAGTTACTGTAAGAGTAATGTCTGTAAGTATATTATATTCTGCATAAGAGCTGGGATCTCTAATTCATATATTAATACAGAAGATATTTTTGATCATTTATCTCTAATATTTAATAATCTCAATCAACAGAGTATTGCTCTGGGCAAATATAACTCTCTACTTATGAAGTTAAAGAATTGCTTTATCAATTTTCTTACTGAATTTTTGTATTTGACTCAGGAAGCAGAGATCAATCCACGCCAGTATAAGAGAAATCTGTTCCGGGCGTTAACTTTAATCCTGCAGAGAACATGCATGGCGTCATATCATAATTCTGCATTGACGTTTAAACAGTTCATTGATGAGATGAATCTATCATATAACATTCTCAATATCATTAAATACAGAAAAAAGAGAGATGCAGCAGCTCAAATGTTAATAGACAGACAATCTATTAGCCTGAGGTCCAGTACTGAAATCAGCAATTATTTTATTTCAGCGCCCTCTGCTTGTATCAAGACAGAGACTACATCAGAGTCTGGAGCTCACATGAATGCAGACATCTGGAAGCGCCTGCGCTTGAAGAATTATTACTTCTACTGCCGTGAAATAGATCATATGAGCTGTAACTGTTCTAAGAAGATTGATGAAACTATCTCTTAGTTAAAGCTGTTAAAGCGCTCTGATAAAGTGATTATTGTAAAGATAGATTTAGAAAACAACAGAGTCTAGATAAAGTCTTCATTCTAGATAGAAGATGAGTTGATCTATATACATTAGATTTTAGAGAGTTGTTAGATCAGAAAGATGACAGTTTTATTATTTAATTAAACATTTTAATAGAAGGATGTACGGTCTCTGCAAGCACATTAATCAACTTAAGAGTGAATGCCTTTACATATATTGATTATGAATTTATTGTAAAGATCGCGCAGTGATTTGGGGTTTTTACTGAATTATTAGAAGAAAACTATAAAGTAATAGAATATAATGATCAGAATACTATTTCTCTTATTTACACTATTATATTGAATGTCATTATCAACAATCAACTCTAGAAAGACGTGTTCTTTTTAATCTTATCTCTAGATTGTTATAACATGATACTGGACTGTATGTGACTCGCAAAGCATAGAATTCTTCTAAATTGTCAGAATATTAAAATAATTTAACTGACAGGACTGACTCTACAGGAAGAGATCTTCACGAAACTCAGGTTACTGATCCTGAAGAAGATATTGCAGAGATCATGTGTTAATCAGGATTATTAGACTGACGCAGTCTGTAGAGATCGTTTAATCAAGAAGAAGGATCAATATCTGAAGCAGTATTAATTCTCTAGAATCTTTGAGAAAGATTAAGAAAGTGGCTACTGTATTATGCAGAAAGCATTAAAGGAATTAGACGCAAGAGAGTCATTAAAGGATGCTGCAGTATTAAAATCTTGAAAAATTAAAGCAATATCAAGAGAGATAATAAGCAAGAAGATAGATATTACAATAATCAACACTGCGGGATTCCATTATCTAATAAAGAAGAAAGATGTTAAGATCTTTACAGTAACTCTGTATGAGATCAATCGATGACTGAAGAAATTTCGGGAGAAGAAAAAAAAAAATAAACTTTAAAAAGAAGAGAAAAAGATAAAGCAAATGCTTTTAAAAAGATATCATGAATTTGCAGATGTTTTTTTAAAGCAAGAATCTGATAGATTATCTTCTTCAAGAAAAAACAATTACAAGATATCACTTGAAGCGGACAATCTAGCCAAAACTATAGAATATAGATTATTATACAAGATGTCTCGTGAAGAGTTGAAGGCCGTTTGTGAATATATAATGAAGAATCTCAAGAAAGAATTTATTAAATCTAGCTTTATTCTCTATATCTCATCCATCTTAATAACAGAGAAGCCTGATAATGACTTATAATTCTGTGTAAATTATTGAAAGCTGAATTTATTGACAAAGAAGAATTGATACTCTATCTTATTAATAGATAAGATTCTAGAGCAAGTCGCTAGAGCAAAATTCTTCACTAAATTAGATATCTGTCAGAGATTTTATTATATCAGAATAAATCCTGAATCAGAGGATCTGACTATCTTCAGATCATAATATAATAGCTACAAGTATAAGATTCTATCTTTTGAACTGATTAACGGGCTAATGGCATTCTAGCGCTTCATTAACAGAATTCTTATAGAGTATCTGAATAAGTTTGTCATTATCTTTATTAACAACATTCTCATCTACAGCAATAATAAAGCTAAGCATGAGCTTTACATGCAGATGATCCTGCAGCGCCTGCGAGAGACGGGGCTGCAGATAGTCCTTTATAAATATGAGTTTTATGTGCAAAGAATCAAGTATCTGGGCTTTGTGTTATCAACTGATAATATTAAAGTTGATTTGGAGAAGATTGCTGCAGTACAAGATTAAGAGACATTAATAATAATAAAAGATGTACAGTTCTTTTTAGAATTTTGCAACTTTTACTATTACTTTATTCATGAATATAGTCAGATTGCAAGACCGCTGACCCGTCTAATCTGTAAGAAAGTTAAATTTGCATGAGACAGAAAGTGCAGAAAAGTCTTTGACAGTTTAAAAGTATTATTGTGCAGCACATCTCTACTGCATCATTATAATTTAGATCTATTTATTTAACTAAAGACTAATATCTCAAAGAGAGTCATTACTGAAGTTTTACTGCAATGACATGAGAAGAATTAATATTCTGTTGTCTATTACTTAAAAACAATAAATCCAGCAGAGCAGAATTACAATATTTATAATCAGAAGATGTTAACAATCATAAAATCACTAAAGAAATAAAGAATAGAGCTAGAAGATCTACAAAAAGAAAAATAATTTAATATTTTTATAGATTATAGAGCATTAGAGTACTTTATAATTAAAAGAAAGCTAAATCCCCGTCAGGCAAGATAGATAGAGTTTATCTTTTAATTCTACTTTCTAATCTATTACCGGCCTGAAAAGAACAATATCCTTGCTGATGCTTTGAGCTGTTCTTAAGACATATCTAAAGACATAGATAGTTAAATCAGATTTCTACTGTCTTCTAAATGCCTGAAACCAGGGGTGCTTTCCCAAGATCTGATAATTAAGACAGAGATAGCAGGGATTGTCCAGATGATAGATGTTATTGATTAGATGCTGCGGACAAATAGAGAGAATTCTGAGCTGGAGATTTATTAAGTTACGGCCTGAAAAAATAAGAAAGACTGAATTATTAACTTTAAGAACAGATTGCTGTATAAAAATTGACTAGTTGTTGTAGATAAAGAAGATCTTCAGGCAAGATTGCTGGATAAAATACATTGGCAATCTTTAACTGCTCATTCCGAAAAGACCAAGACAAAGACATTAATCTAAAGCTGATATTATTGGGTCATATGATTAAAAAATGTGAACAGATATTTAAATAATTGCTTAATTTACAAGCAAATAAAAATCTGCTGTAATTTATTCTTAAGACTGTTATAATCTCTATTTATTCTCAAGAGATCCTGACAGTATATCTATGTTGATTTTTACTTCTTCTTAATCTTAAGAAACGGATATAACGCTGCATTTGTGGCCGTGGATCAACTGAATAAGCAGAAATATACTATATCATGTCATAAAATAATCATCATGAAGAAGATGACTCAGATCTTTATCATGTATCTCTATCTCTGAATAGGATTGCCAGATTCAATAGTATCAGATTGTGAAGACTAATTTATATCAGAATTCTGGAGAGAGTTCTGCAAGATATTGCAAATCAAGATTAAATTAATCTCTGAGCAGCATTCACAGATAAATAAACAGATAGAAGCAATAAATCAGTAAATAGCACAGAGATTGCACTCTTTTATTGACTATTATTAAGATAACTGGGATGAGTTACTGCTCATGCTGAACTTCACATGCGTCGCGTTGTCTAATGAATCTACTAATGTATTGTTCTTCATGATGAAGAGAGATTACAAATCCCGAGTCTTATTTAATTGGCAGATTATAATTACAAAGCAATCAGAACCGCGTGATATTAATTAAGAAGAAATATGAGAGATAATCAAATGTCTGAAGAAGATGTGAATCTACACAAGTTGAAATATAATCACTGTACAAAAGCAAATAAAAGAGACGGCCAACTGTCACTATTAAGATGAGACTTTTAAGACAGGGAACAAGGTCATAATCATCATCACTGACTGAAATCTTGAGAGATCTAGCAGAAAGCTTTTGGATTAAATAACCAGTCTCTACAAGATTCTAGAAAGAATGGAACATGCGTATTAACTATAATTATCACCAGAGTTGAAGATGCACTCAATATTTGCATCAGAAAAGTTGAGATGAATGACTGTATCAGAACTGTTAAGAGATCAGCTAGAAGATTCTTCATCTCTGCTGCAGATAAATAATCAGCAGAAATAGAAGATGAAGCATGTTATCACGTCTAGAATCTGCTATTGAAAGCTACAGTACCGCGTAAAATAATTAGATCATGACAAGGATCAGGCGTGATATCCAGCTAGATTGTTGAAGAATTTGGCGATAAAGATGAAGAAATATCACAACTAACACTTAAGTTAATCAGAATCTTCACAGCAACTGCAGGATTAGATATCAGCAGCAGAAGAAGATTGATTCTTGAATAATCATGCAGATAATAACATTCCTGTGAAAATAGATGATCAAAACTGTTAAAGAAAACAGCGGGATTAGAAAAATAAAATACAGTATTGTGATTGGTCAAGTCAGAATGACAAGAGATCTTTTTTTAATTGTGATTGAAATTTGATTATAATCAAGTTTTGACAAGAATCACGTGACTGGGGACAGCACGTGAGTAAAGAGAGAGGTAATGTCACAGTCACGGTCGTTCGGGTACAGGTCCAGGTGCGAGTTCTAGCGGCGGAGATTCTGCTGTTAAACACCGCCCACAAGTTGGCTAAGCGAGTAGTGGGCTTAGTCATCTGGATTTGCAGTGTTTGCATCGCAGGACCACACAACACTAGGATCGCACCCCCAGTAGCTTCATCCTTTCTCTTTCCCTTTTCATGCTTAGTTTTGTCAAATTAGACTACCAATATGAATGTTGCCTGAGTTCTTTACATATAGATCCGTGGATGTTTTGTGGGGGAAGTGGAGGTGGTGCCTTATCGCAGCCCGAGGCATTCCGCTGCTATGACGAAATGTCACGTGCAACAAAAGCGGACCAAGGGTCGGGCCGAATGTGCCTGTCTGGGACTAGCGCAGAGCTATCGAGGTCGCCATGAGGCGCTGAGCAGCCCGAGAGTTCCTCAACTCTCGCTTCTAGGTTTGTCTTCTAATTCTCTAATTATTACTCGGTCAATGAGAGGCAGGCTTGCGTCGTGAGGCCAGGTGCCTCGTCAGCTAGCTCATTGGCTTCTTGTTGTTTCTTTGCTGTTGTTTATACTCTCACAACGCAAGTTATGACATGACGTCTCCTATTTGTATGTACAGTTCTCGAACAGCACTACATCTGAGCTCAGAATTTTCATCCTCCTTTTTTATCCGATTTTTATCTTATTCTGAGAGAAATTCTCCGCATTATGGTTGCACCCAGGCACACGGCTTTCGCGGAGGAGAGCGCAGAGGTGGAGGTGTTGTATGCCAACCTCGAGAAGCTCAATCTACTCACCAAGAAGATCCAAAGCTCCCTCGTGCGCCTCGAGACTGGAGGAAACGTTGTCAAGAATGCGATTGGGCCCATTTACAGTAATACACAGTCGCTCCAAATCACAAACAGCAACATCGACAAGATCAATGATGCAATCGATCGCCTTCGCAAACCCCTCGACGCGAAGAACCGAGAGGAAGGCATCATTCGCGCTGGGTAGGTGCCCCCCCTTCTCTCAAGTTCCCTCCGCTTTAGCTAATCTTCAAAATTCAAATTTAAAAAGACCACAGAGCGATGATTTATCTCAATACCTTGCCGCCATGAAACGTGTAGACAACGCATTGGTGGATCTCACTTCAACAAATCTCAAGTCAAATCAGAAAGCAATCGCCGAATTCACGTCGTTGTTGGGCATCGGGAACACAAAGCTTCAAGATCTGTTGCGTCTTAAGCTAGGTCAACACGTCAGTCCTATCGAACCATTACACTATTTGACAAAAGGTGCGCATTTGCCCTTCGGAGATTATCCCTAACAGTAGTCAAGCACATACTCATATATTCTCTCATCGCCACATAGATCTTTCATTTCCATCGCTTCCCAACGAGAATATTGCAGAACTAGGTCCCATTTGCACAGCTATTAGCTCAGCAGCAGTTCATGCCCCCCATCGTGGAGAGGGTGGCAGCCCGGCGCTCAAGATATACGCAGATATCCGCGGACCTTACATTGCGACAAGTCTACAAAACCTTTCCATTGCATCCCTTAATACCGTCAAACGCAGGGCCGCCGACGGGCCATATAAACAGGGTACTAATGGCATTGGAATTTACTCAAACGCCTTGGAAAACTTCATATACGTCGAGCATGAGATAATTTCACAAATATTCACAGGTGACCAGAAGGGGCTGGCTTTGCAAATGACATGTCGCGCTGCCATAGCCGAATACTCAAAAACTCTTCGTGAACTCAACCAATACATTCGGTCGAATCTAATGACCGATTGCTTTCTAGCCTTCGAGATCATAGAGATCGTTACAGCCATGTCTTACCGTGTAGAGGCCAAAACAGGCGAGCTCAAGAGCTTGTTCATAGAGGCTCTACGACCGGTTCGCGAAACAGCGAAATCTTCTCTTTCAGAACTCCTCGAAGAAACGAAGCGTAAGGCATCAGGTATTCCTATGCTCCCACCAGATGGCGGGTCTGTGCCCCTAGTTGGCGAGGTCATGAGCTCCCTCACGACTTTGACTGGCTATTCTGGACCACTTGCTTCTATTTTGACGTCCTTGGGTGACGGCAATTGGCGCTCGACCTCTAATACCTCTAATACTACTCCTTTGGACGTCGGCCCGGATAGTTCGACACTCCTATCACATTTCATATTAGACATGATCGAGTCGCTTATGATTTCTCTAGAGGCTCGAAGTCGAGCCTTGCACCGCTCGAAAGCCGTTCAAGGTGTTTTTCTCTCCAATGTCTTTTGCATTGTGGACCGTTCCATCCGCTCGAGCCCAGAGCTAGCGAAGTATCTGGGCTCGGCTGATAGCATTTCCAGGATTGATACCTTTCGTAAACGTGCTACTTCCACCTACTTGGATGCCTGGAAGGAGACATCACAGTACCTCCTCGATGTCCAGTATACATCTCGAACAGGAGGCGGAAACCGAGCGTCCGGTAGTGTGGTTGAATCTAGCGCTATTGTGAAATCACTCTCCTCAAAGGACAAGGATGCTATCAAAGATAAATTTAAGTCTTTTAATGCAAGCTTCGATGAGCTGGTAGCTCGACACAAGGCTCTATATATGGAGAGAGAAGTACGCTCGGTGCTTGCTCGCGAAGTACAAGCAGTGCTGGAACCACTCTATGCACGATTCTGGGATCGATATCACGAGATCGACAAAGGTCGTGGCAAGTATGCCAAGTACGACAAAGGCAGTCTTTCTGCGCAGCTGGCAGCACTATCCTAAGCTGCTTCGCCCAGGTCGCCAATTATCCGAGCAATCCGTGTATTTAAGATTGACTCGCTGGCCCTGTGGTTGTTGATATGGAGACATTATTATGTTCCTGGCTTTTGGGATGCCAATATATGATACAACTCTATTAACGTTTGCAAGACATCCCCCCATTCCAATTAATACATGCCTAGTCATTTCCCTTTTCCAATAATAGAACATTTGCAGTGCCGCAATAATTTCTTGGGCAAGCTGTTGGAATACTAGTTTTTCTACGTTGTAACGTGTGTGTGCCTTGCATATAAGGCAGCACTATCTGCTTACCTGGACATCACATGATTATCCTAAACAGGACTAGTGTATCCCAGCAACCCCTCCAGATAACGTGACTGATAAGCCTCAACCCCGCTAGAAAAAAGATCGTAGCAAAATTTCGCCTGGGGAAAAGTCGACGCACAGAATTCCAACAGCTTCTTGCGCCCTTCTTTTTCACTACAGCCTTCCAATTCGTTGTGAAAGTGCCCCTAATTTCTTGCAGGCATCATGTCCGGAAGCAACGATGTTTATCAGACCCCTCTCAACTCGCGATATGCGAGTAAGCCTCCCTCATAGAATTCCCGCCGGCTGTTGTCTAGCTATGGACTAACGAACGGCCTTCGGGATCTAGGCAATGAGATGAAATATCTTTTTTCTCCCAGGAATCGGTTTTCTACCTGGAGGCAATTGTGGCTGTGGCTCGCAGAATCCCAGAAAGGTACCTCTTCTTCCCCTCTTTCTCCCGCCGAATGTCCCGTCCCTCTAAACGTGGCGCAGAGCTCGGATTGCCCATTACCGATGAGGCCATTGAGCAGATGAAGAATCATATAACTATCCAGGATGACGAGTTTAAGGTTGCCGCTGAGGAGGAGAAGCGCCGCAGACACGATGTCATGGCCCACGTCCACGCATACGGCCAGGTTGCCCCCGCTGCCGCAGGTATCATCCATTGGGGCGCTACCTCGTGCTATTGCACAGATAACGCCGACTTGATCTTCCTCCGTGATGGTCTGGATATCCTTATTCCTAAGCTTGCGGTTGTTATTGATAAGCTATCTGCTTTTGCCAAGCAGTACAAGGACTTGCCTTGTCTTGGTTTCACCCACGGACAACCAGCCCAGCTTGTGACGGTCGGCAAGAGAGCATGCTTGTGGATCCAGGACTTGTTGATGGACCTTCGGAATCTCGAGAGGGCGCGCGATGATCTGCGCTTCCGTGGTGTCAAGGGCACAACGGGTACCCAGGCCTCCTTCCTCCAGATCTTCAACGGAGACCACGATAAGGTTGAGCAACTTGATGAGCTGGTTACCAAGAAGGCTGGGTTTGAGTCTGCCTTCATTATCTCTAGTCAGACATACTCGCGAAAGATTGATGTTGACGTCTCTAACGCTCTCGGCTCTTTCGGATCCACTTGCGAGCGTATCGGTATCGATATTCGCCACCTCGCCATGCTGAAGGAGGTAGAGGAGCCATTCGAGAAGGACCAGATTGGCAGCAGCGCCATGGTATGTATCTGTGCGTAAGCTACGGGGAATTTCATTCGATCTAACCGGAATCATGCAGGCTTACAAGCGGAACCCCATGCGATCCGAGCGTCTGTGCTCTCTTGGACGACACCTCCAGAACCTCCCTAAGGATGCTCTGGATACTTATTCCGCACAGTGGTTTGAGCGATCATTGGTGAGATATCCTTACACATGCTTCAATATCGACCTGGCTTCTGACTATTGTTATCAGGATGACAGCGCCATCCGCCGCATTAGTATCCCCGAGCTCTACCTCTGCGCCGATGCATGCCTGATCCTTCTCAGTACGTCTGAAATATTTATTCCTTTTTTTTTTTTAAAAAAAAAGAGATAGAAAAGAAAAAAACTAACTTTCTAAAGACAATGTTACCTCCGGCTTTGTTGTCTACCCCGAGGTCATTAAGCGACGTGTGAACGACGAGCTTCCCTTCATGGCAACGTAAGTCTTCTTCCAAGGCCCTCTAATCTCTCACCTCAAAATATTCCGTACTAACCAATCCCAATAGTGAGAATGTAAGCATGACTTAAGATATATACCGCCAAAAAAAGAAGTTCAATTACTGACTCAAAACAGGTCATCATGGCCTGCGTGAAGAAGGGCCTGTCCCGCCAGGACGCCCACGAGGAAATCCGTATGCTATCAACCCCCTGAAAATCCCACATCTCCCTCTCTCCCTCCCTATTCTAACACAGTCCTTCTTCCCTCCCTAGGTGTCCTCTCCCATCAAGCAGCAGACAACGTCAAGAAGCAGGGAAAGAACAACGACCTGCTCGACCGCATCCGCCGTACCGCGTTCTTCGCACCCATCCTCGACGAGCTCGACGCCCTCCTGGACCCTAGCACCTTCGTTGGACGTGCTCCTCAGCAGGTGGAGAAGTTCACCTCCACTGAAGTCAAGAAGGCGTTGCAGCCGTATGAAGAGCACCTCGTCAATGCCGAAATCTCCGCCCTCCACGTCTAGTGCTCTACACAGTTTCCTTCTCTTGAAGAAACTCCAAATTCCAAACTCCAAACTCCAAACTGGAACGAATTCATTGCCGAGCTATTGGAATATATAAACGGATGGTTGGCCTAGCTTGGCAAATATTGAGGACTCCCTTCTTTTTCTTTTTCTTATTTTTTTGGGGGGGTCCCAATCTACATAAGCCATATTCTACTATACTATAGAAAATGTCTGAGAAAAGCGCAGGGGTATCCATACATGTTAATAACCAAAAGCCTACGAGGGAAGGGGGTTGTGCTTGTCCACCACCATCTTGCATGTACATAATGATTTGATAGCCTGAGGACGATCCTTTTCCTTTTTGCTTGTTTCTGCGCTATTTATCTTGAGCTATCCACCAAGTAGGCACAGTAGCCTAGCTGACTTCCACTTCCTTTCATTATCATATATCACTAGAAATGTACTAGTATAATCTATCACCTGTCTATTATTCTATCCTAGTATCGTAAGCGTAATATAGAGCTCTCTCTTTCTTTTTCTGTCTCTTTGTCTCTCTTTAATTCCTCTTAGCACCACGAGTAGATAATTTCCCGCCAAAGAGCCAATCATGACATTGGCATTTTTGCTCTTTGGATCTGAGTTGTTGGGATATATCGAGTCCAATAGGTTTTACAACCTGCAGATACATGCACGTGCTTTTTCTTTCTTTGTTTCTTTGTTTCTTTTCAATTGATTTTCTTATATAGATTTTTTGCTTTCCAAACTTTTCATGTTGTTTCGCTGGTAAAAATTGAGAAAAATGCAAAGATCAAGGATGGGGAGCTCGAGGGGATGTAACAATGAATCAACAATGCATATGCACATGAGATGCAGTAGGGCACACACACTAAATCATGTAAGACAAATGCCACACCCACGTTCTTGAAAAAGTTATGGTAATGAAATTAAAAAAAGAGAGGTCCATGAAATTGGGAATGGAGAGGGGGTGAAATAGTAAATAAAAAATAAATAGAAAAATAATAGCATACCTCTTCATAACCAACTGCAAGCCAGCATACCACTTGTCATGCATTACCTCTACATCTGTTACATGATTTTGGAATTATCCGACCATATCAAATACTTGACAGCCAGTTGATGATCTATGACATGTCAATTAGCCATAATGCATAATGCAGTGTAACACCGAGAACCTTACCATCATCGCTTGCATCAGAGCAACCTTCTCGCCATAGTGCATCCCATCCCAGCTGTCTGCCTGCAATGTCGCGTTGTACATGCCTAGAACGTCAATGCCTCTACTTTGGGCTTCCTGGGTCGTACTTTCGGTGTATTGCCAGCTAGTTGCGTGGACGTTGTCCCCCGGGGGGTTCTGGTGTCCTGGGGCCGTGGGACCTATCCATAGAAAAGGAGTGTTTCGCCCACTGGATTTAGCCATAGTAGTCCATTCATCCATACTGTTCTTTGCAGTGGACAAAGAGTACGAGGTCGAGAGGGAGAGGCTCTGGATAACAGGAATAGGTTTATTTTTGTTAGAGGAGTGAGTGACAAGGCGATGGAATTTTTCATGGGTGCTACTTGAAGCGGGCGAGCCGTCTATAGAAAGGAAAATGTGTCGAGTTTCTGTGGAAGAAAAGAACTGGTTAGTACCGGGGATAACGAGGGCCCGGTTGCATTGAAGGTATGTGAAGCCTCACCAGTTAAACAGACGTACGGATCTCGAGACTTCTTATTTCCGCCCTGAAAGGAAAGTTCCTTGCTTGAGGTAATTCGCAACGGCCCACAGAGGGGGTTAGTAAACTGAGAGTCGCATCGGCAGTTCGCACGAAGGTCCTTGCTCATTTCCCATTCTTTCAAGGAACCTGTTTCCATGTTTTTTCGAAGAAGAATATTGAATCCCGCGTAAGCATCGGCAATAGAGTCATCACCGATGAAAACAAGGCCATCAAATCGGTCTAAGATCTCACAGATCTCGGCATCAGTGTACCAGTGATAAAAGCAGCCTGAGGCACAAGTCAGTCACAGATGCCTTCAAAAGGATAGCAGAGCACAAACAATTGGTCTCTAACTTACCTTGAGGAGTATAGACCGCATCAAGGCCATGACGACCGCCGTTGCTCATGGAACTTAGCAATGACTCACGTGTCTGGCAATACGACTTGCTTGACACAGACTCATCACCAAGGTGAGGAGGAAGGTAAAGAGATTGCGAAGAGATGCCGCACTCACGACGACCCACGAACTGAGCTAACAAACTGTGAGCAAAATCCGATAAGTATCGTCCGCTATTAACCGAGAGAAATACCCAGGGATGCATCAGAAAAGAAACTTACTCGTCCCCAGCGTTGGTATTGAGCGCATGCTTTGAGGAATAGGTGAAAGGGAGGTAAAAGATATCACGAATAAGCCAGACTATGTACAGCACCCCCAACACCCAAAGGGATGCCATTAATTTGTATGTGGACGACCGCCAAGTGACTCTCCGAGTCAGTCTTCTTCCGCCAGGCCCTTCGATCGGACCGCGCCGTTGTGGAAAGGTGTTGTTTTGCTGCATCCCGGAGAAAGGATATGCCAAAGCCTCGTTTACTGACGATGATGCCAATGATTCACTGTTGGAGGCACGGCGACGAGACATCTTTTGGATTTATACATGAACATGCAGTCAGACTGCAAAAGTACAGGGGGATGGAGCGTTAGTAAAGGTTCATCTGTGAGGGGAGGCTTTTAGTCCTGGTCCCTTTTTTAGCGGCAAGAAACGAGCCCAAAGAAAAAGAAAAGAGAGAAGACGAAACGGAAGGAATAATAATAATAATAATATGAAGATGATAATAATAATAAATAGGAATGAAAAAAAGGACCAAAAAAAGACAAAAACAAGACTGGGATCCAGAGGATGATCAGTCCACCAAGAGACGGAGTGGAAAGAATGAAAATAAAAATGAAAATAAAAATAATACTGGAGGGGCACGAGACAGAGAGACAGACACACACAGAGAGAGAGAGAGAAAGAAAGAGAGAACTGAAGCTGATGATGATGGGAAAATTCGAAGAGGGGCGCGCTGACTTCTAGAAGTCCGAGTCTGTATCGTGCGTTCTGTTGTATTTCCTCTTCGGGTCTCTTCTTCCATCTGCCTCTCTCCGTCTTCATCAACGGCTTCATTCGATCGATGGCTACTGTGCTTTGCTTTTTCATCTTCTATCTACTTACTATGAGTCGGCCTTCTCTCGATCCTGTCATTAATTCCATCTCCAGTCGTGCAGACGATCAACAAATGTTTTCAAATCCGATCGATCCTGCGCCACGCACAACGGATTCCACCGACTGGAGACATTAAAAGGAAAAAAGGATGAACAGGGGCTACGTTAAATGAATGGGAGTCAGTTACAGGGTATATTTTGGCCTTGACCAGCACGAGTGCGAAAAAGGCAATCTGAATCTGCGGATCCCTCGTAAGTTCCTATATAACTAACTAAACTATCGGTTGTTTACCGATGAGTAAGTGGACAGCCTGGCGAACCTAACCATAAGCGCGACCAATTAATAATTGAGAGGTTTAAAAAAGTACTGATTGTGATGAAAAGAAACAGAAACAGGAAGACGCCGTCTCAGTGTGCATGCTTGCATCCTGATTATAATTACTATTTCGACCAGCTTATGCTGCACTACAGACTTGTCGATGTAGCCCTTGGTTTATCATCAGAAAAGGCTTCATACATACCTTGATTATTTTTATAAGGCGGAGCACATGAAGATGTCGCTACCCCCTACCCAAAATCAACGGCTTTGTTCTTTTCTCCGGTCTTAGATGCACCGAGTCTGTCTGCCTTAGGGAAAACAAGAACACACAAACGCACACACAGTCTGCGAGGAAAAAGATAATCAGCATAATAATAATGTGCCTCTCATGGTCTAGACAATCTATCGTGGTGGATTAACAACCAGTAAGAGAACATCCCCCGGCAGGTTCCCAACCACCAACTCTCATGGTTGGTTGACTCGACAGGTGTCAAAAACTAAACGAGACTCCACTAACTACTCCGGATTCGCAGAAGGCTTCGGGCGGAAGATGGAAGAACACTGAACACAACGACGGCGCCTTTCAACCTCTTCCAAACTCAGTTTCAGGAAGCATCTAAGCCAGAAAGGAAATAATGCTAAATTGAAGCCAACTACGGAGTACTCTTGCAATAATAGTGAATCTCTCTCACTCCATCTGTCTCCTGGAGTTTCCGCGCGAGGGCTTGACGACGACGACGACGACGAGGATCATCATGGCAGCAAACTAACAATAAAGAGTTGATAGGAGAAGTTACAGAGCAATGGTTGGGTACCATTAAAGACCCTTGCTTGTTTTTATGCCGTGTTGTTCGACTATAATAATGACTATCGCCATACTACCTATCGTATCAAGACAGACTTCAGGGTATTTTATTGGGTTGTGGAGTTGAACCTTGTTTTGGGTTATCGTTAAGTTATCGTTTGCTATTATTATTGTGGCAGGCTTCTTTCTCCAAACATGCCAGTCTATCTCTTTGCGCCGTTTCCCCTTCTGGAGAAGCTCAGAATGGGTCTCGGACGTTCAGAAGATATTGCCAGCATGTTGTTCCTGGGGTATTTATAATTCGTTCGCCATCGAGCCCTACGAAAATAATGTTGGTGTTAGCTCATACTAATAAACGTAAATTTTTTAGATTGACTGGAGCTGGTTTCAGGCAAAGAAAGGTCATAAGATATATACATATACATACTTACTTACGGATTACTATAATGACAGCTGTCTATTAGGGCTCACCGATATCTCCCTTATTCTGGAGTCATGATGTTATACTTGTCAACCACAGGGAGAGATCAAGACATGAGGCTGGAGGTCAATAATAATAATCCCTTGAACTCTGAGTCTAAGCTTGAACGGGACCTCCAAGAACTATGGCTTTGCAAACCTTAATCGCGCTTCTTGATTATTATTATTATTGTGGAATATTGCTTTCCACTACGAAGGTCAAGGAGGGAATGACTTCAATAGCTCCGAGGTCCCTCGCTGTTTATTCCGCATGGGGGGTTGCTTGGATGTCGGACCTTGGCCGTTATTAACCGACTAATAACATTTATGAATAGTTCTTATTATTGGAAACTAAAGAGGATTCCATCCGCACCGGAGGGAAATAATATGTAGTATCGGCGACGAATGGAACGATTTTCGGGCGAAAGGGAGGTCCGGAGAAACATGGTACGTTGAATTCACATTCCCATCGGTACTTCCAAGTTCCACCACCAAACAGTAGTCTTCCCGTCAGGTGGGGGAAGGGTCTTTTACACGCTTCAATAATTAATACTCTCGAATCTCAAGCCGCGGGATGAAGATCTTCGGAACGAATAGGGGAGCAGATTCAGACAGCCGTCGACTTGCAGGTAGACTCATAATGGCAGAGAATTATCTACGACGATGCATGCCAGTTGAGAGCGTATAGCCGAATTGAGCAATACTGGAGAGAAGCCTGGAGCCCTCGAGACATTAGGATGGGACTGCAACAACAAGAATAACAACAACTGATAGAGATATTAAATAATCCTACTTAGTAGCTAGTAACAATCAATAGTTAATAATGATACTCCTACTCGTGAACAAAAGATTACTGTTGTTGTTTCTTTTCCTGCAAAGCCCCTCGGCCAAGCACGGGATCACCCCCCACACGTGACCCCCCGGGATTTTCGACTCTCCGCAGGACCAAAAGAGTCAAGAGTCACGTCTGTCGAGCGCCGTTGAACCGATTTTTGAGAGTCGAGACTTGTGCGGAGTAATAGGAGTAAGGTTAATAGTACATATGGGAAGCTGACCCAGGTCCAAGTCTTCCTTTATCCTGTGATTCTTCCTCCTCTTGCCACCCTCCCACTTTAAGGCTCCTCGCCGCCGCCTTTACTTCTGGGTGAACAACCTCGGCAGCAACCGTACGATTGCTTGCTCATCCTAGTCATCGTCACCGGCTGCCTGCTTTCCCACAATCTCAAATCATTTTCTTTCATTTCTCTCTGGTCTCTTATTACTACAATTTTTTTCTCTCATAGTTTTGTCTCCAAACCCATATTGCTGAATATTTTGAGCGTTTGACGGCCATCTGGCCTGAATCGTTCTCGTCACCATGTGGAAGCCATCGGAGCGGTTGATGGACACCATCAGACATTATGCCAGCTTCCCAGCAACTGGAGTCTCGCTGCGACAAATGGTCCAATTTGGAGACAGGCCTTCAACTGGTGAGTTCGATATCTATTTCTCTCTGTTCTTCCTTTCTAGGGTTTGCGATCGCTGATCTTACAACTTCCTCCTATAAGTAGGAACTCTCTTCCGCGCATCCCAGTTTCTCTCCGAAGAACTTCCAATTCGCCTCGCACACCGTGTCCAGGATCTCGGGGAACTTCCTGATGGTCTCAGTGAGATGCCATCGATTAAGAAGGTTCAGGACTGGTATGCGCAATCATTCGAAGTATGACTCACTCCCTCCCTCCCCCAACTGACTCATCTGGATGCTTCATATTCTAACTTGTATTCAAGGAAATCACAAACCTTCCTCGACCGACCCTTACCCAAGAAGTTAAAGCCCGCCTGTTGCGCCCAGGGAGATCGCATAATGGAGTCTCCAAGATACTTTCTGAAACCACACAGAACCCCAGCATTCGCGAGGGACAGTACCGATCATCTCCGACATCGGTGAACGGCAATGGCAATGGCAAAGGTGCTGCCGCTCGAAGATATTTTGTCCCTTCAGATGACCACGGCCACTGGCCTCCCGAATTGAACGATTATAATGAACGTTTTGCGAAGACACTTGAACATATCAAAAGGCGGCACGACAGCGTTGTGACTACAGTGGCTCAGGGTATTCTCGAGTGGAAACGGAAACGTCAACGTCTACAGATCGACTCAACTATTCAGTCTTTTCTCGATCGCTTCTATATGTCCCGCATAGGCATACGAATGTTAATTGGTCAGCACATCGCTTTGACGGAGCAGACTCATGTTCGTCATCCACATTATGTCGGGATTATATGTACCAAAACGAATGTTCGCGAGGTCGCTGAGGAAGCCATCGAAAACGCCCGTTTTGTCTGCGAAGATTACTATGGCCTTTTCGAAGCTCCCAAAGTACAGCTTGTCTGCAAAGATGATTTGAACTTTATGTACGTTCCAGGACACTTGTCCCATATGCTGTTTGAGACGTTGAAGAATTCCTTGCGTGCGGTGGTCGAAACACATGGCGCAGATAAGGAAGCTTTCCCTGTCACCAAGGTCATTGTCGCGGAAGGCAGAGAGGACATTACTATCAAGATCTCGGATGAAGGTGGTGGAATTCCCCGTTCAGCGATTCCTTTGGTTTGGACTTACATGTACACCACCGTGGAGCAAACGCCTAATCTGGATCCGGATTTCGACAAAAGCGATTTCAAAGCTCCTATGGCTGGTTTTGGCTATGGACTGCCAATTAGTCGTTTGTATGCTCGGTACTTTGGTGGTGATCTGAAGTTGATCAGCATGGAAGGGTAAGATTGATCCAGCTTTCTCCTTCACGAGACCAGTGTGTTCTATAACTAACATGGCAATTCAGTTACGGAACGGATGTTTACCTGCATCTCAACCGCCTTTCCTCAAGCTCGGAACCCCTTCAATGACAATTGCCAGTCATGAGGGATGGTCGTGTCCCGTTCTCTACTTCCCACAGACTTCATCCTTTCTACTCAGAACCAGACCCACAACCATCCCAAGGATTGACGCCAATGAATGTACAAGCCACGCGAATGCGAACTAGGGAAATCTCCGAGCGTAAGCAAGTCGGAGATGCAGACAGCCTCTTCAATGTGGAAAGGCGAGAAACATAGAGCGACAGATTTGCAGGTTGATTCCATCCTAAATTGCGGTTGGCACAAACTCTACGAATTCCATTACCGTTCGCTTGGCTAACAGAAATTTTCCAATACATCCTTTAATCCAGTGTTGGCGCCAATGCTGGAAGTTGCCATGGGGCAATATTTATACTACTCTCTGGCTGACGGCGATTTTGACACCCCATTTTACGAATTCCAATCCCGGTCCACACATCCAACCCAACATACCAGAATTCTTTTTTTCCCAACACCTCTCCTCGTACGCCCTTGAAGATAATGCGGCATTTCATTGACTTTGGTCAAGATTGAATAGACAATAAAGATGAACCGGTCTATTGGTTATGCAAAGTTATGTTACGACTTGGTCTTAGGTATTTGATACCCTTCGGCAAAAATCAATGGCACACCAGCATTCGAAGAGACGAGAGTCCATTTTGGGTGGTTCAGGTAATCTCCATTTGTATATATCTATGATGGCAGCAGACACTTCGGCTTCCTCCCTTCTTTTATCCTCGCCATCTACCTTCCGAATTCTTTTTATGCCTTACTTATTATCCTCTTTTTTTTTGATGTATTATATATATTTCACTCATTGCCTTGGAATATGCGAGGAAGCAACAAAAAATATGGACCTATGTATTGGAACGGGAATGGGGAATTTGGATACTACCTACTCACTTAGCTACCAAAAAAATCAAGAAGGGAAAAAAAAATAATACAAGATTCAAATCATTTTTATCATTAGTCGTTCATAACTATAGTTAGTCAACTAGTTATAGTTAATAACTCCGTCATCAGTATTATTATCATTATTACTTTGCTAAATGCAACTTGAAGCAATCAGGGGGGAAATCCCTGTAATGAAACCCCATGGTCCTGTCTTTCAGCTCCACTCCACCTCCTCCTTCGTTCTCGTGGCTGCTGTCGTCCCGACGATACCCTCCGATTATTCCTGGTCCGATCAGGCGTCAATTTCCCTCTTGTTTTCGATGACGACGCAGGCGACGAGAGTCCCGACGACCCTCCACCGCCCGGACCACCGGTGGTAGTAGTTGTAGTTGTAGCAGTAGTATTCGCAGCGTCAGGACGGTACCAGCCCGTATCGTCCGTCTCGCAGACATCGACGATACTCCTCGAAACAGCCTTTGAGGCGTGCATATGCTCAGCATTGGGATTGTGGTAAGGAGATGTCGAGGATAGAGAAGAGGAGGGGAGCTGGAACTGGTCGGCGCGAATTGCGGCTGCGACCTCGGGGTCTTCGGGGGCCAGCAGCTTTGCGAGGAAGCGTCGTCGCGTCTGGGGGAGGGTCTGTGTCTAGGTGTATTAGATGGGGACTAGTTCACTAGAGGACGGAGAAAAAGGAAAATAAAATAAAAAAGGTAAGATAACAGAACAGAATACTCGCCTCCTGGGCAGCTAGGGCTTGCATGGTAAGCAGCTCGCGGTCCATCAGGACACACAGCGCAGCGTGACGTTCTTCGCGGAGCCGGCTGCGGACCTTCTTTTCTTGTTCGATGGAGGTGTGATAGTTGGACATGGACGGTCCTAGACGATCGGGGGATGAGCCCATGTCAGCGGTATATCCTACATAGAGAGGTTGTTTGTGTTTGTGTTAACTTGCTTGAAACTTGGGCAGATTTCCTTGGCTGTGGGGTAGTTAAGTGGCGGGAGGTGAGATAGGCTTACGAGGATGAGGACGAGTACGAGTCTGACTGTAACCTGCCATCCCGCGCCGCGGCTGCTGTCGACCAGGGAACTCCACCTGCATCTGATTGGATTCATCATCGTCATCGTCATTCTGGTCGGATTCGGAGTCGACGACAATCGGGTTCTGGTTGTAGTGCCATGGGGTCTGGCCGTTTGGATTGAACATTACGACTCCGTATTGACTAGGTGACTCAAATAAATCGGCGGTTGTCAATTGGGGGAGGAGCTTGAGGAAAATGGATCAGAGGAGAGAGCTGGTAGAACGTCTGATTCCCATCGAGCTCCGAGCTAAACTGATGTGTCGATTGCCCAAATTGTACATCCATACACAATCCAGATTGATCGCTCCACGCAGATCGCGATTTGGCGCAAACGGCTGAGTCAGCGGAAGCTCACCCCGCTTCACGTGTCTCTCATTCGACGACCTTCAGCACATAGGCAGCACGGCTGTTGATTACTTCAACTCTCCTGCATCTGGTCACAGTGTCACTGGTAATGGACTTGAAAATGAGTTGGGGGAACTCGGACCTCTATCGCGGATGATCATGATAAAGCCTATCATGGGAAAATGGGGGCCCACCTTGAAGACGCCATATAACGCTATGCTGTCATCCGAGGTTAGACTATCTATATGCTGACTGGAAATAAGACAGACTACCCTAGGATTATAACAATAGACGGTTAGTATATACCCGGTGTTTTTCTACCTAACTACTATCTGCTGCTTTTGTAACAGGATATCTGCACATCTAAAAACATAGCACCTCCATTGGCACTGATTTGTCTCCCATTGATTATGCTGTGACAAGCTCTCAAGCCGCCTGTGACTGAGATTTGGACTTTAACACTTACAGGGATTACACTAGGTCATCAGTCAATAACAGTGCTGGCTACGGTGATGACATCGGTAAAGTGAGCATATTATCTGCACTATACACTATTGATGACTAAATGTACATAACTTACGAAATAGCATATATAATTAAACTGAAGACAGTTCCCACCACTAGATCTACTGAAGTATTCTCAACTCATTGTCTCTTTGTATCATCTGCCCACATTGCTCTACTTGGCATCAATTGAAGAGAGCATATCTTTTACTGTTGCTCTCGTAGGAGATGTCACTGGAGTTGGCATCCACGTGCTCTGGTATTGATTTGGAGAGTGGGAACTCGAAAGCACCCGAGATCCTGTTGAATTACATCTTCCTTAGGACACCAGCCTTCGGGTTCGAGTTTTTTCACACATTTGACTCTCTTGAAAACTTTGACGCGCATGTAGATACCGAAATCAATATGTCGAAATGGTTCAGCCTTTACAGCTTTGACGAGATGGGCGATCTTTCATATGAGAAATTCTTCAACATGCTAGTCAAGACATGCCACCTCTCCAGAATGACTAACCCTCAAGTGATAAACACCATATCAAAAGGGAATAGAGACTTCCTTTTGCAGTCAAGTAGGTCTCAGCTTTCGCAAACAGACAGAGAAATCGTTTTTGCGTGCCTTGAAGCTTGGGTCCAGTCTTCTTTTAAAATGGTCGTGGCAATAACTGCCACAGAAAGTGGCGACAGAGCCAGTAAGAAAGGGTTCAATATGCCTGTGGGTGCAGACATCCAGTGTCTAAACAAACGCGAAAGTGATCATTTATGATCGTCCACGAAGTATTATACACTTTCGGCTATTCTAAAGGGATGGTCTGGTTGACCTCTGATATACAGCAACATCCTCAATACAAAGAGGGGTCCTCAAAACTCTTGTAAATTCCAGAAGCTAAGTATGCTTCAGAATCCTCCCGTTTACTTATCGCTGGACAAGAATCGCTCATTGACCAGAATCATCAGCTTATCTTCTTCGCTGCGGACTATGGGGTTGCCGTCTCCGGGTATAACTCTGTTAATGCACGCGCCTCTGGAATTAAGATATGGGACTCCAAGCGGTGGTTCTCAAAGCAGGTCTTCTGGGCAGGTCTTGAAAACCAGAGATGCCTGCTACGTCTGTTGAAGAGAGAGCTTAAATGATGGACGGGTAACTATGCTTTACCGTCTAATCTTGCATATGGTATTGTTTTTTAAACCGTACAGATCAAACCCCAGCGAGGTGCACATGGACACCAAGGAAGGATACAAAGTACAATAATGACGAAACTAGAACTCTCCCAGTAAGAAATTCCGTCCAAAGTGCAGCGGATTCAAAAGGCCAGGCTGCGGAGTCCCCACACTCGCTGCGCAAGCTTATTTCCCCGCATTTATCGTCGCTCGCTTTTTGTTCTGCTCTGTCTCTTCATGTGTTCTCCCCAGAAAATTAATCATAAGGACAGCTTTAACTAGGCCCCGGGACCTCAGTTCAAAGCCAACTGCCATGGCAACAAATCCCAAGGGGAAAAAGAATCTGGGTCAGAATAGTTCTGAAGATAGCCATCCAACGCGATCAAGACGTGCTGCGCGAGCGTGTAACCGTTGCCATTCCCGTAAAGTGCGGTGTGATGGCTCGATTACTGGCTTCCCTTGCACAAACTGTCGTCTCGATGGAAGGGCATGTACTCTCCATTCAGGGAAACGGGATAAAGAGAGACAGATGCCCAAGTTCCTTGCCAAAGGCCGTGGCAGCTCCTACACTGCGCGCGCTACAACCCTAGAAAACCTCCCTCTGAGCCGCCGCAGCCATGGGCTCCAATCCAGACAGGCCAGCCCGATGAAAGGGGCTTTCGTCAAATTCCAGGGGACTCTTCGTGTGCTCATTCAGGAGGCCCTCGACACCTTCACCAAGCATTATTTTTTATACGTGCATCCATGTCTTCCGGTGATCGACGAGGCAGTATTCTGGACGATGTATCGGTGTGCAGATGCAAGCGCCGGGGAAATCTCAACATTGCTTTTCCAGGCGATGCTGTTCGCTGCCAGCTCTGTATGCGACACCTCGTACACTATTTGGCTCCGGCTTCCACTCATTATATGCCTATAGTTTGTTCCTCTCGAAGCAGCAAAACAGTGCGGTTATGATTCCCTCCTCTCCGCGCGTGAGGACCTCTACCAAAGAGCTAAAGTAGGTTATTGGAATCCACGTCATCCGAGTAAAGCACCATCACATAGCTAACGATGATAAATTCAGCGACTATACGAAAGCGGCGTTGAAAAGGACCGACTCATAATCTCCCAAGCCTGTCTAATACTCACATTCTACACCACAGACGCAGAACGATCTACAAACTCAAAATGGCTTAGAACTGCAATCAAATATGCAAGAAAGGAATATGCCCATTTATACCACTGTATGCTACCACAGAATGGGCGAAATACCACTGATTTGAAGCGCCTCTGGTGGTGCTGTCTGATTCGAGACCGAATCATCTCCCTCGGAATGCGTCGTCCGATCCAAATCACACCAGATCAGTTTGACCCCCATCAAGCCGGATTATCTTTTGAAGATATCGAGGAAGGATTGCTTCATTCGGAGGTGTATCTCCCCGACACCAAGGCTGCCTTGTGCCGCGTATTGGCAAGTCTCTTTCATTTAGTTGTGGCTATCACAGATCAGATGATGCTTGTATACCCTGCAACGCAGAGTATGCCGTTCAGCATGACAGGCCGCAAAGCTGAACTGAACCGACTAGAGGAAACCAAGCTCGCGTTGCTGGACTGGGAGCTCAACTGGGTAGCGAATCCAGATGGCACGGAGTACTATATCCACCCATCTGTCACACTCTTCACTAATCTCATCGCCATATACTACCAGTAAGCTACATAACTCATTCTAAACCTTTACTCATATATCAGCCTCCTAATCAGTCTTAGATCTGCCCGCATAGCCCTCTGCAACCGAATATGTCTCCTAGTCGGGTACAACCCATACTTCCCTGATGAAACCGACCTAGAGCGAATAGAATCCTGTCGCTCAGAGCTTGCAGCAGCCATACGGTCCACGGCAGATAACGTCAAACAGCTCATTCTAAACGGCGTTGGCGATAAGCTTCCAATCAGCGCGTACGTCCCCACCAAAAATATACCTAGCACTGTTAGAAACACTAACAACTCCTCCCCAGGGTCGCATACACCATGCTCCCGCAGATCCTTCTAAGCATCCAAAGCCAACTCTCCACGACCCCGGAGGACAAACAAACCCACGAAGTGCTACTCGTCTTCTTCGTCGAGATCTTCCGTTGTTTCCGCTCACAGTATTACACAAACCTAATCCTAGCTGTAACATGGAAAGCTCTCGAGCTTTGCCAACATTCTTCGTCATCATCAGAAGCAGGAGCAGCCGCAGCAGCAGCAACCCTCTTACCACCAAGTGCAAACACAAACAGTACCAACGCCGCCCTAATCGTGAAACCCACACAAGCGCGACGTACTATCAACCCTGTTCCCTATCCAAATGCCTACCCTAGTATATTCCAGCTGCAGTTGACAGAATACCTCCATCTCCTGCGGTATGTAGATGAGTTCATGTCTCTGCGCCATGTACCCGGTGAGGAAATCATGTATACACCCGTGGATCCAGGATTCGGTGTTATCCGTCCGTGTACCCAAAGACGAGAGGTCCAAAGGGTGGACGACTACAACGGGACTGATGATATGGGCCAACAGAAAGAGTACCCGGTTTGGATGGAGTCGCTTGAGGAATTCTTCTTTGGTAAGGGGGAATTCTGGACTTGTGGTTCTCCTGACCTTGGGATGGAGGGTGAAGCCGACGAGAGCAGTGATTTGGTGGGTAGCACGCAGACAGAAGGGAATGATGATCGTGACGATGATGACGTCCGTATTGACGAGTCCTTTCAGAATATGCTAGATTGTTTACCATTGCTTGGGGAATAGATCTACTATCTAGGAATTCAATAAATTAATGTAGATAGAGGGGACATGCATAATTGTTAGACGTACAGAGTATACCATTACACCAAAGGTGTCTAGATCCCTTTCAGAAGATTCTGGTCAGAATATTTGTGATGATAATAACGAATTGATAAACTTGGATCCATACTAGAAGAATATTTGGTTCGAATGAACGCAATATAAGGCGGCCGCTACTTTCAATAGTCAATGTCATGGTTATAGTTATAGTCTAGTTATAGTATAGCTATGGTTAACTATTTTAAGATCACTAGTCTTTCGAGCTTTCAGTCAGTTCTCTGCGGTTTTCTTGAAGACCTCTAGAGCAAATGTTCATCGTACCCCAGGTAATTTACCAGTTCATTTTGTAACTATATCAGTCCTGATGAGTAAAGTGAAGAACCGGAATAACAGTGGAATAGCCTATAAAATAGTCCTTATTGGATGTGTTCACCTTAATGAAGCCACCCAATATTCCTATCATGATAACAGTTCGGAACAGCAGGTGAGATCCAATCCGGCGACGCCTCTCCATCACCAAGACAAGCCACTGGTTTCAGGACAGTTTGTCGTCCCCAGGGCCCCCCTTCAAAGGTTCTCATGAACGGGGAATCTTCCCTTACATACTGTGGACACACCCCCTTCCAGCCATCAATCACCTGCATCATGATTTCCGTAACGAACTGGTCTGGAGTCGATGGTGCAAACCCAAACTTGTCAGCTGTCTTCTTGACATGGTCAGGTGGGTAAAGGCCGATTTCGGGCTCGAGGGCGATTGTATCGGCGGCGACGAGGGAGCTCGTTATATGGTAGGAGCCTCCCCTTTTAGCACGCTCCCTGATTGCGATCATGGCTGCAAGAGCGCCGACAATGCCAGTTGTCATGTCGGATACTGGGAGGGGTGGGAGGATGCTCTTCCCTTCCTCGAGGCCTTGAGACCGTCCCATGATATAGGAGGTTCCTGAGGCGGCGTCTCCGATTTGTTGCCAGCCGGGTCGTTCTGCGAATGGTCCGTCCGGACCGTAGCAGTTCTCGTCTACGTAGATGATTCCCTTCTTTCGCTTTGCGGCTAGCTCTAACATGTTGCGCAGGCCCAGGCCTCTTCTTGCGAGGGATCCGTACCGGTATCCTTGGATGAAAATGTCGACGTCGGCGAGGAGGTCGTGGAGGCGGGCCATATCTTCTGGTTTTGCGATGTCGAGGTCAATGGTTCTCTTCCCGGTGTTGAGGGAGAGCTGCAAAACCTGGATATGGTGAGTAAACGACATTCATTCAACAGAAGTAGCGAGATGAGGTAGTATTAGTAGTATTAGTGGTCTTACATTAAGATCTGCAAGCCGACTGCAGTTTACTCTGATCACATCAGCCCCGTAAGAGGCCAGCGTAACCCCAACAGCAGGGCCTGCGATGATGCGCACCATCTCCAGGACCTTGATCCCCGCTAACGGCCTCCTGTCGCCGTTCACCTGTGCTAGGGGAGCACGGGGTGTAGGGCGAGCATAGGTCTCCTCAGTTACATTCACCAACGGGTGCTTAGCCAGCTTTTCCCCGAATTCTGTCTTCCTCCAGGCCTCTGGTGAATAGCAAATGCTTCCGCAGAGTCCATGGCGTACATTGTGCATTTCCAGTTCGTCTGGGCTCCACCGACGAACATGATCCTGGATATAATCGTAGTACTCCCTTGGAGAGTTGAGGGAAACAGTAGGGTCGATATCCATCGACAAGAGAGTCTTTTGCGCATTTAGAGAGCCGTGGAGCTGATACCAGACTCGTGCATCCTTAGTCTGGTAAATCGCTGTTGTTCTTGCAGAGATCCCCTTTGCAAATCCCTGCTCGAAATCCCGCTCAAAAATTGTTGTTGACTTCCCTGTCCTAACAAGCTCAGTCACGTCAGATCCATTCACATACGTGGTGAAAGTCGACGCGAGCCATATTGCCGCGTGGTCTGTGTTGACGACAACCTTGCTCTCGCTCAGGGGCTTCCCATCCCGGAGTTCCAGCAGTTCGTTTGCGACAACACCGCACATGGCGTGCAAAGCAGCAGCCACTACTGGAGCCTTGATAGGTCCAGGCATCATTGGATAGGGGCCTCCCTCAAAATACACTGTGTCCCATACTGCCTTGTCCTTCGCGAACCCAGGCGTCTGGGAGGCTAAAATTTCGAACACTCGACGCGTATCTTCCGGTACAGGGAGGACTCTTTTGTCTATGAATGTCCCTGGGCCGTAGATCTTTCTTCCTGGTACTGTCTCGTGCGAAATAGCCATGCTGAACAGAGAGAGTTGAGCTTGTTCTTCTGGGGGATTGGGAGGATACAGAGATCTCAGAAGACACCAAGCAACAGCCGTAATCCAAAAAAAAAAAAAAAAAAAAGAAGAATCACAACACACTAGAGAGTCTGCGTGCGACCTTGATTCAGCTCTGTCGATTGCCAGAAATCCCGCGCGGAGCCGAGGAGTTTTGTTGCCGGTGGATCTAACAAATTGACTCAGCATTGCAGTGAATGAAGGAAATGAATCAGGCTCAGAGAGACTTGATCACTCTCAAAAGTAATTTACATTGGATTTCTTGGGGTTTCCTCAGGAATTTCAGTCAACCGCCTACATGCAAGCTATATCAGTAGCCTTACCGCGCAGCTATAGATCCATAACATCTGAGCTCCAGACTGGATAAACCAAAGTCTAGAGAGAAGGTTCGACAAGATGTCTAACGAGAAAGGAACGCGTCCGGTGCGAGTCGCTAACTGCTCTGGCTGTAATTGTGAGTAGAAATCTGCATCTATACGAGCTCGAGGTACGGAATCTACATACTGACTGTCAGCCACAGGCGATCCGGCGTATGAAATGTATCGCCAGGCAACACTGGGAGACGTCGACTTCATCACGGGGGATTACCTCGCAGGTATGTTTGTTCCGTACACTTGTCTCTTTTCCATGGTGTCTTTACCATCTAACTACGAGTCAATAGAGGTCAACTTGGCCAACAATGCGACAGCCTGGAGAGCTGGGAAGCATCCGGGCTACGAGGAAACAGCCTGGGAAGGTCTCCAACAAACCATCGATGTGATCGCACAGAAGGGTATCAAGGTTGTCATCAACGGGGGTGCTTTGGATCCAAAAGCTCTTGCGTTGAAGGTTCACGATCTGGTCAGTCGTTTCTATCCTGCAATTCACGTACCCCCAGCGAAACAAGGTCGAGAGCTAATGAATACCCTCGATTCCAGGTCACAGAGAAGTCTCTTAACCTTCGCGTCGCTTACCTGTCTGGCGATGACCTATATTCTCGCTTTGGCCCCAATATGCCCACCACAAAGGAAGAGCTGCAGCATCTGGACTCAGACAACTCCTCCGTCGTCCCTCCAGCCCTGACTTATGCCTTTCTGAAAGCAGCGGCTGACGGCACACCGGTTCCAATGGTTTCGGCCCATGCCTACCTCGGCGCTCGAGGAATAGCGCAGGGTCTGAAATCCGGTGCTGATATCATCATCTGTGGCCGGGTAGCCGATGCAAGCCCCGTCATCGCAGCAGCTTGGTTCTGGCATGACTGGGCTGAAACGGACTACGATCGACTGGCTGGTGCCCTGATTGCAGGCCATCTCATCGAATGCGCAGCATATGTCACCGGAGGAAACTTTTCTGGCTTCGACCAGTACTCCCTGGATAATCTTGTTGTTCCTGGATTCCCTATAGCTGAGATCGCGGCAGACGGTACCTGCGTCATCACCAAACATCCCACCACCCAGGGCATGGTCACGGTTGACACTGTCCGGTGCCAATTCTTGTACGAGCTGCAGGGTACAGTCTACCTAAACAGCGATGTGAACGCGTACATTGGTGATGTAGCTGTCGAGGATGTGGGAGAAGATCGGTAAGTCATCCACCTATCCACCTCTGCTCATAGAATAGCATCCTGATGATATCACGTAGAGTGCGTGTATCAGGAATCCGAAGCTCGCCACCTCCACCAACAACAAAGCTTGCAGTCTTCTACCAAGGCGGATATGAAGCAGAGATCCTCCTCAATGCAACGGGATACGCCACCTCCAAGAAGTGGGATCTAGTTGAGAAGCAGGTCCGTCACTTCCTACCAGAGACCGCACTCAAGCGCCTTGAAACACTTGAATTCCAGAGGTACGCAGAACCATCCATTGTGATCTCTGAGGCTAGGTATTAATCTGTCCCTCGTATCTGTCTAGAATCGGTCAGCCTGCCCCCGATCCATCCTGCCAAACAGAGAGCACAACCTACCTCCGCATTTTCATCGCCTCTCGCTCTGCAAGCAGCGTTGCAGCCGTCGCAATTTCGCTGAAGGACATCTGCCTCAAGCATTTTTCCGGTGATACCCATTTCCCCTCCCTCCGTTATGTTTCTGTTTGTTCCTTATCCAGAACGGCGAGTTAACAGGATAGCAGGCTTCCACAGCACCCTCGACATGCGCACCGCAGTCCCCCGTCCATTTCTCGCCTACTACCCAGCCCTAATCAAACAATCTGAGATAAATGAAGAAATCAACTTCATCGACAGGTCAGATAAATCAATCGTCATCATCACCACCACCACCACCACCACCAACGCCGGCCACCCCCAGCGCTACGCGCCTCTACAGCCGCGAGAGAGCTACGACCCTAGCCCCAGCAACGCTTCCATCGTCAGAGGACCAACAAAACAAGTCCGTCTCGGTGATATCGCCCTCGGCAGATCAGGCGACAAAGGAGGAAACCTAAACTGCGGGTTCTTCGTCCAGAATCCGGCGCGCTGGGCCTGGCTGCGGTCCTACCTGACGACTGGGCGGATGAGAGGCCTCCTAGGCGGAGACTGGGATGATTCGTATTTCATCGAGCGGGTGGAGTTCCCGGGGATTCATGCGGTCCATTTTGTCATATATGGGATTCTCGGGCGTGGAGTAAGCAGTTCC
Source organism: Aspergillus funiculosus (assembly GCA_027569145.1). Taxonomy (NCBI): domain Eukaryota; kingdom Fungi; phylum Ascomycota; class Eurotiomycetes; order Eurotiales; family Aspergillaceae; genus Aspergillus; species Aspergillus funiculosus. Next base: position 715,851 of record JAPDEN010000012.1, read on the forward strand.
AGTCGGTTGGATGGGTTCGGGAAGGGTTTCGCGGATTATATGAGGGACAAGCTGGTTGAGGTTCCGGTTGACTTGGTTTGATCTTGTATTTTATTTCGAGGGCTTGTGGAATTGTTCGATTCTATACAAGATCTGAGATAGCAAGGTACTAAAAGGCACAAATATTGTTGTATCGAACCGTGCATCAGCATTCAAGCTCGAACACAGAGTTTCCTGGTCCGACTGTTACTATTGAAGAAACGAGGTACTTGGTATGCCCGTCATCATATCCCGCCAGTTGCCGAAGGGGGCCATAGACCAGTGCCAGGCAGAGTCACAATAGCAACACGACAGATGTACCGAAAAACCGTATCCTTCCATCTCGAGACTTAATCACACACAAGACCTGGTCCGCTTCATCTCCATCCGCAGGGTCGCTATCCTCCTCTGCCTTTTCACCATCGTCATCATCACCACCATCCCCAGCTTCAACAACCTCATCCATAGCCACCCCCCGATGACCGCAACAACACCGGAGATCATCCTCACCCCCTATGACCGCCTTACCTGCCCCTCCATATCTCGGAGCCACCTCTCCAACTCCTCAAGATACTCCCTACACCAACGTCAGCATAAGCAAAAGTACATCCAAGTAAAGTAAGACCCAAGTACCACCCATTGTCAAGAGCATCAAAGTGCATCAAAGAGTATAGAAGGTAAAAAAGACAAACAATACCTGCCCACTCAACTGACCAGGTTCGTACTCACATACTGAAATACACAGGACAGACTAAACGCCTTACACGGAGTGCAAACCGGTCTTTTCCCATAAATAATCACATTTTGTCTTCTTTTTGGGGCAGGTGTTGCAGGCCTATTATTCACCCACTGATCACTTATTGTCATCAGGATCATCATCATCATTATATTATCAAATGTTGATGTTGTTATTGTTATTGTTATCATGGTAACTGAACCTGGTATAGTACCTAGGTAGTTCACGGGTAGTTAACGGGGTAGTTTGCAGGGTGGGGGTTACTTACCTTTGCACAACGGATCCTGGCTGTCCCTGTTCGGTTCTTTGGTTTGTCCATGTTGGTTGGTTTATTGGACTGGCAGGCCACTTAGGACTCGAATAGTCCGGTCTGATCTGCGAGCATAAAACTATAGGTACTTCAACCTACGTACGTACTACCTAGTAGGTGGTGATGAGATGTATTCGAGGTTGTATGGATCGATTGACTGATTGGTTTGAGCAGTGACCTTGCTTATATAAGATGGAAATATGGCGGGCTAAGGCGAGATGGTTATGGTGGCTTACAAGGAGGTATATGTGTTGTGGATCGTTGTTGAGCTGGGGATATCCTATTTCTGGGGGAAGTATCGTCCCGAAACAGGGGAAATGAACTATGGAAGAATGGAAAAGAAAGAAAAGGGGGGGAAGGAAATGATACTGGTCAATGCCAGAACATACTTCGCAGTATTATCGCAGACTATTACATCGAAGAAGATAACAGGAGCGAGTGAGACCTCACACCAGCTCGCGGTATTAGATATATCAAATAGTAAGCCCGCACTACGACTCCCAACGCCAAAGCATGATGCCGCTAAAACGACTTGTAAGAACCCCCGAACAGGCAACGCCATTGACAGGTAAAGAAACAGGATTGTGTGTGCAGGCCACTGCAACGGCGACGGTGGTATCTTGATACCCGGTAGCTAGAAACAACAGAAGTGATCTAGCATTGATTCATAAAAGTATTCTTGGGCCAGTCATAACCTGCATTAGACCTTTAAAACAAGCAAGCAAAGTTAGCCTGGTCTTTGGTAATGTGGGTGAAATAGATAAACGTACCAAGATGTCTTGTTTGCATTGTTATACGCCACAGGATGCTGGGCAATATAATCCGTAGTTTCATAGCCTGGAGGATCACAAGTAACACTCAGGTTGTCCGGGTCCTGGTAGATGCGGAGATAATCGAAACGCATGTAGGCCGGCATGTACTTCTCAATCTTATCGTTGATGGGAGCGAAATTCCAGGCCATTCCCAAGTTCATGACCATGGCCATTGGCTCCTGCGGAATCACTCGTTGGCCAATATTGCCATTAGGCCCTACTGCTCGGCCGTCGAAAGTCCATGTCTTGTCCGGCCCCACGAACCAGGTGACGTTCCCCTCCGAGCCGGGAGCATACTCAAAGGCATAGACTTGGTACTCTTTTCCATCGTACCATTGGTTATTGAGATTTGTGATACTCGACATGGCTTGTTGATAAGGCCCACCCCTGTATGTGTTGAGCTCTGTGATGCGCTCATCGTATACAGCCGTAAATTCTGTAGGTTCATCAGAACCTGGTTCAAAGCTGTGGCTTTGGAATGACTTACCGTAGTCAGGCATATACCAGATATCAAAGGGAGCCATCTGCAAACTTTGCGACACTGACCCTATGACGTTGTCATTATCATCGTTGAGGGGACGAACGCTGGCCTCGATGACATCAATCTCAGGAGCACTACGAGACCTTCCCGGGTTGGGATGGTCGGAACCAGGACATGTGCACGCTGGAAGACGCATTCCAGGGAGCCAACTAATGCCATCTGTAGAGCTTTGGTTCGGCGTGATACCTGCATCGCACTTGTCATGATAACTGTACGGCCACATGCCGTCCGTGGTTGCAGCGTACCCCGGTCGACCCAAATTTCCCATAGCCCAGAACCCAGGCCAGAAGCCCGAGATCTCGCCGTTTCCTGGGAGTGATATACTAGCTTCCAAGCGGCCGCCCTTGAAACACAGCTTATTCCAGCTCTGTACCATTCCTGATCGGTACTTCAAGTCGTGGTTAGGGTAGGAATCCAGTCGAATTTCCAGCACTCCATCCCTTGTAGTAACGGCGTCCGGGTCATACCACTGACCAAAGTTAGAGAAACATCCGCACACATGTAGCTAGGGTATACAAACCTCAAGATCCTGTGTGACGCCGTACCATAGATCTACAGCTTGGTAGTAGGGGTCATCGCCGTCGTAAAATGAACGGCCTGGTGTATTAAATTCATCAGAGAACTGCAACGAGACGAGCTCAAGTTAACAAAGCACGGCCCATCAGACTACCCGGGTACGAGAATGGAGGCTGTTCGGGCCTGAACTCACCACTAACTGCCACACTTTCCCTTCCGCTGACTGTTTCGTATACGCAGACACTGGTGTATCCGGGTCTATCAAACCTGTTCGTAGATTGGAAAGTAGGGGACGGTCCCCAACGTCAAGACACAAGGTATCCTCAGCATCGCACGTTGCACTCGGCTTTGTTTCGAAGCTCCTCATCGCAGTCCTATGCAATAACTAGTCAGTTCATGTGCTCAGAGGTGGGAAAGACAGCTAAAAGAAGTCCCTACATGATAGGATATCCAATAAAAAGCACCAAAAATCCTATACTAATCAGTACCAGGCCCCCGACATTGATGACGCCTCTCCTGTTCCAAATGTCGCATTCCCGCTCCCTATCGCTCGGGTCAGGGTTATGTAGATAGTCATCTTTTTCCACGTCTTCCGGAAAGAGCAAAAGCCCGTCCGTTGGCGTTATATTGAACTTTTCTGTAACCGTCTGCGTGTTGACATCGTTCTCCTCGCTTTCTGCATGAGATGCCGTGCGTGATGGCCCAAACTGACTGTAAGAATAGCCCCTGGTATCGTAACTCCCAGCTTCGGAACTCCAGCTTGTCCGGCGGGAAGAGACTATGGAGAGGTTCGGAGAACGCATGGAGTCGTATTCCTCACGATGATGGTGTGGTCGCGGTGGTATTAAAAACTCTGTCGATTCGAGGTGATTTGACGATGTGTACATCGTTCGTAATGTTCCTATTGAGGGAGACTGTGTAACCGATCGTGTGACGGTAGGCGTCAGTGGACGTCCGCCCAGCTCGGGCATGTGAGTTGAAACAGGATAACGAGCATCTTCCATGTTATTTTCGTCAGGGAAAGGATCGTGCTGCCCTGAGTTGAGTCGAATATGGGGCGTACCCCGAACAGGTTGGATGGGAGGGCTTTCCGACATTGTGCATGCAAGCCTCTGTTGACCTCGCTTATGGATTCCAGAGAGAGCCGGTTCTGTCAGGGTGCCTTTAAACTTGTCCAAGGAACAATGCTGCGTTCCCTCTCAGTGGTCCAGTTGCTCTTGTTTTATGAAAAATGCATATGATGGGGTCTGGTGTATGTAAACAGTTGTATCAATCCAGGTGCTTAATTCGGAGTCGTTTCTCTCGTATAATGCGCTCTGTCATGGAGTTTCAAACTAAACGCCCTGTTAGTGATTGCCTGTCATGCTAATAGATGGAAGTATCTCTCACCATCAATTGAGATTCGAAAGATCAAGTATCGAATGCAGCCAGTGGAAATACCCGTTTCGAAAAGCTGAGAGGAAAACAAGATAATAACGACTGGACAGGAGCAAGATGTCAACTACGGAACAGGCCCCTTCAACGCGTGCCAAATGTAAGAAAAAGAAAAAGAGATATGAAGTATTCAGCAAGACATAAGGAGAGACCGTGTAAATGCTACTATGGACGGCTCCGTGGATAAGAAACACCGTGACTTGAAGGTAAGGACTGGACAGGCGACGAGAAGGAGAGCTGTATAGAAAGTCAAGGAAGAAAAGCAGCAGTTTGGAAAGGAGGGACAAGAATGGAGTAAGCAAGACAGAAAGGCGTGAGAATGAACGAGTGAGTAGGAGGAGAAAGTGGGGGAATGAATGAAGGTGTCGGGATCAAGGAAGGGATGGATAGAGACGGGGATCCCTTTGATAGACCTCCAGGTATTCAGCCTATTGGTATTGGTATGGTGGTTGCATTTGCCAAGGGTTGAGATGGACATTATTAGGAGTATGATGATGATTACTATCATGGATTATTGTTGTTGTTGTTGTTGTTGTTGTTGTTATTTCCAAAGCCATGAGGATAGGCAGAAAGACATACAGTTCAAATCAAGGCAATCCCAGCCCCGAGAATGCTTTAAAATAGACCATACCCGCCATCGGCCCCTTGCAACAGCTTCTGCGGAAACCCCTCTATCAATTTCGGCTGATCATGGCCTTGAGAGAAATAAAGGATGTGGTGGCGTCTGCATAGAAATAGCTGCTTCTTGCAGTACTACTGTTCGAACCCTTCTATTCCAACAGTATCTAGAACCAGTTTGTAAGTTCAACCACATGTGTATCTCCCGCATAAACAGTTCAGAGTTGAGAAATACAGGGAATGGATTACGAATGAATGAATGAATGGATGAATGGATGAATGTTGCGTGGAATCTCGTTGCTGCAGAGAATCCACGGCGGAATGACAGGGGAGAGGGTGGAGCTGCCTGGTAATTAAGGTCTCGAATTACCAACTCAGAGCCAGGTCGAACAGCACAAATGCAATATAAGACTAGATGATTTCTTCTCTTCTTGGGCTTACAGAATATGAGCATTGCCAGGCTATCCCCACAGATCACTATACAACTTGGAAGTACAGTAGGAGTAGTACAGTAGTCGTAGTCATTCCAGAACGCGTAGTCACTCAGGCCGTCAGAACTTAATTATTGCCTTGTCAAGGCCCTCATCCACGAGCAAGGCTTCATAAGTTTATACACGACTATTTAGTCACTTCAGTAGCAGCTTTTAGCCATCTTTATTGAAGAAGCCTGTTTGATCGTCCACCTAATGCTCTGTCGAACGTCCCTTGCATCCGACCACACCCCAGCCCTGTTTCAAGAAAATATAGAAACCCAGCTACTAATAGGGACCTACATAAAAGCCATGATACCGAGTAGAGTACTTGCAAGAACAAAACTTTATCCCGGGTGGTTACACCCTTACCTAGATACTACTGCTGCTACTTATCATCTTACAGAGAAAAGAATCCATCAGGTACCAGTCCCTAGCTCTCAATAGCCTTCGCCCTCAACCCAACGATCAACCCCCCCTCAACATCCAATGCCAAAAGATAATACTCAACCCTCGACTTCCCAACCTCCACCCGGTAAACCTTCACATCGACCGCCGATTGATCCAAGCCCGGCTCCCCGCCTCCAGACGCCTGGACAGCGGCCGCCCGCACCGCGCGAAACGCAGAGGGATAATGGTTCTTCGGATCAAACGACGAGGGAGACATCGTTTCTATGTACGAGGAGAGGTCGGCGCTAGGCGAGATGAGGTTTGATAGATGGGCTAGAAAACGCGGGAAAAGCGGAGGGAGAAAAAAGAGTTAGAATAGTAAGAAAGAAGCAGATGGGATAGGATGGCGTCGACATACAAGGATCAGGCCAGGCTCCCTTTGAAGCCCCCACCCATTTCAGTGCAACTGGCTCAAATGGCTCGTCGGTCTCGGAAACGTAGTATGCATCGACTGATGTGAGCGGGCCGGGGACCCGGACGTTCACGTCTACTGTCTCAGTCCGGGCGGCGGATGACGATTGTTGGGTTGATGGAGCGCGTCCGCTATTGAGGTCTGCGTTGGCTTTGTCCAGGAAGGACATGTAGGCGTCGTCTGAGGACATGGTGCGAGCTGTGGCTGTGGTTAGAGGAGGTGGTGGGAAAGCGTGGATGGGATTTCTGCGGGGAGACGTGTAACGGGGTTTGCTTCGGAGGAGGACTTGGGAATGGGTTATATGATGATAGTGGTAGTTCTGATGGTATCGGAGAATAGTATATCGTTGGTTATTTGGAGAAAGATCAGGAGAGGAAGATGCGAGTGGTTTTAAAGACGACACGAAGAGTCGATGCGGGAGGTGATCAATGACGCAATGCAAATTACGGGTGCTCTGCCACCTCTGCATTGGGGCTGATCCAGTGAGTGTGTTTGAAGGAGGAAAATATCAAACAAATAAAGAGATCTTCTCTACCTAGCTCTCAGCTCTCTTGAAACACAAGATGGTAGTACGGGGTATTTCAAGACAACTTCATGGCAGAGGAAAGAAAAATCTTCCACGTTCTACAGAGGCTTAGTGGTCCTCTCCCAGGCGGAATACACACAGAAACTGACCACACAACTCGATAAATCATCTAAAAGGCATATCTCCCTAAACTGAACGAAACAAGTTAAATATGTACCTTCTACACCTACACAGACTACAAAAATGATGAGGGGGGGTTATTGAAGGTATTGTTCGCTTTTTTTATTGAAACGGATAATAATTTGCACTACACCAAGCCATGATCTCCATAAACACCTTAAGCAGTAGAAGGAAGGTCCTTCTTGAGGGTACCCATGAAAGCGCGCTTCTCCTCGGGGGTCTGGAAAGCACCGTGGCCGAACTTGGAGGAGGTATCGATCCACTTGAGCTCGACCTTCTCGGTGGCTCTGCGGCTGGTCTGGGGGTACAGGGTCTTGCGGAGGGTCATGACACGCTTCTTGACACCAGGAACGGAGCCCTTGACCATGACATAGTCGTTCTTAACCTCACCGTAGCGGACGAAACCACCCATACTATCAATCCGTTAGCAAAGCCATGGTCTTTTTTCTTTTCTTGCTTCAAGGGGAAAAGAAGTAAAGGAATACTCACGGAGTGATCTGCTTCTTGGAGATATCGAAGTCGGTGGAAGCGTTACCCTCGTCGGTGCCCTTGCCAATGCGGAAGACCTTGTGGTTGCAAGAGGTACGGTGGTGGTAACCCATCTGACCAGCACGGGCAACAGTCCACTGGACGTGGCTAGGGTGCCAGGCACCGATACAAGCAACCTTACGGAGACCCTTGTGAGTCTTGCGAGGAAGCTTCTTGGTGCCCCAACGGCTGGTGACACCCTGGAAACCGTGACCCTTGGTGACGGCAATGACATCGATCATCTCATCCTTCTCGAAGATGCTGTCGATCTCGATGGGCTTCTCGAAGAGGTTGCGAGCGAAGTCAACCTTGTCGGCAACGGCACCACCGTTGACCTGGATCTCCATCAAGTGGGCCTTCTTCTGCTTGAGGGGAGTCTTGCGGACTTGAGTGTGGGCGAGCACACGGACGACAGTGCAGTACTTCTTGATGCGCTCGAGCTCACGGGTGACGGAAGCGCCGCTAGCCTCGGAGTGCTGCTTGGCGTACTTGGTAAAGGCCTTCTTCTTGCTCTTGTACCAGTTCTTGTAGAAGCGACGCTTGACCTCGTCGCTCAGGTGCTCAGCCCAAACGGTGGTGAGCGAGCGGAGACCGCGGGGAGTCTCAATGTAACCGACAACACCGACGGCGATGAGCTAGTAGAACAATTCCTGTTAGTGACCTAGGAGTAATGGAAAGACGAGAGCCGGGGGGGAAAGGATTCTCTCAAGCCTGTTACTTACAGGAGGAGTCTCAATGATGGTGACAGCCTCAACAATCTCCTTCTTGTGCATCTTGGCACCAGGTCGGTCAAGGTCACGGACAACAGTAGTCATACCGGCCTTGTAGCCCATGGAGGCCGTCAGGTGGACGGGCTTCTTGGGGTCATCCTTGGGGAAGCTGTCGCAAAACTCAGTATACCATCCTTTCATTTCGTGGTTGAAATCAAGGCTTTTTTTTTCTCATTTTATACTAACCTCTTGACCTTTCCACGGTGTCTGGCGGCGCGCTTGCGAGGCAGGTAGGCAAGAGAGCCTGTTAAGTCCTTTGTCAGTACGATTCACGAGACGCACAAAAAATTTCCAATCTTCAAAGATCAAGGGCGAAAAGGTTAGACGAACCGTGCCGAGGCGCTTCGTACTTCCGGTGACTCCTAAATTAAGGAATTCAGATCAGCAATCGACTCATTGAAGATAAAATTGACAGGTGTCTGGCGCAGAAAGCACTCACATCTTGACCCTGTTGTCGTTAGTTGTCGAAGGTGGTGAGTGAGAGTGTCTATCTCCAGGTTTGCCGGAAGTCCTATTTTGCAACGCTTAACGAGTGTGGGCTGCGTCTAAGCGAGAGGTCTTGGCAATATTGCCTGTTGGGGCTAAGCGCGCACGGGACTGCACCCTTGTGGCCTCAGGCAGCAACCACTACCCGATCCTGTGTCAGTTTTATGCCTCAGGCTCCAAGGCTCCGACTTGTGTGGGTCGAAAGACTCCGAGGGCGAAATTTCCCACTAATAAACAATACTAATGAATAAAAAGAAAGCGAAAAAGTGTCCACAAGATCGTTATAAATTTACCATTTCTGCGGCTAGCTACTGTCTGCAAAACGTTTTTGAGAAGCCGTGCTAGATATTGAAAAAAGCCGGAGAGCTACATGTATTGTGAGATACATAACAACCAGGGACTCGAATACAAAACCCACCCCACCACGAAGACAACCACCCCATATAAATCCGATCGTAGAATACAACTCGAGGGCTAAAAAACACAGCACATGAATACCACCAGGGATCAGGCGGGGGAAGATATGGATGTAGAAAAATTTAGAGAGGTGAAGGAAAAAAAGAAAAGATTTGAGAAGCGAAGGCAGCAAGAAACGAGCGGACAGGAGGGTGGATTTTCATACGAAGGAACTTCATTGAAATCTTAGGTTGTCTCATTGGAAAGAAACTTCATCAACTGGTCCCCATACACAGTTGTGTCACAGCTGGATAATGACTTTGTGTCTAAATAGCGGATTCCTTCGATTGGGATGTTTGGTTACCGCCGGTCAACACTCCATTACTATTGCCGTTCGTGCTGCCCGACCCACTGCCGTGTGGGCTGCCCTTCACAGCGGTACTAGCCCTCTTCTCGTCATCGCCATCATCGTCGTAATTTTCATCAACTTCCATTTTTCTCGCAGCAGGCTCATGTGCGGGAGCTTGTTCACTGCGCGAAGGCTCTTCCTTGACCGGAACTTGCACTTGGACCTGAGGAGCTGGTGGAACAGCAGGAGGACCATTAGAAGGTGTGGCGGCGCTCTCAGCCATTGGGGGAAGGCTAGAGCCGGAAGGATGCTGAGGCATGTGCTGAATAGAGGGAAGGGTTGGCGGGTGATGCGCCGCTTCTGAGGGATGGTAGCTCTCATTGATACGACGTTGATCCTCGCGCCGAATCTCAGAAGAACTGCGGCGTTGCATCTCTCCGGGGGAAGGCAGACGGTTTGGGGGAGTAACTCGACGAGAAATCTGATCATCAAGTCGGGTCCGATTTTCTTCACTAGCGATCTTCTTAGCTGGGCCAGACTCAGGTTCCCATTCTCGACCCCGCTTCATAGCCGAAGCAGGACGATCTTCACGCTCCCGAGCAGCTGCTTCAGCAGCTGTGATTGCAGAAGCTGGCGGGGGTGCTCCACCCGCAATACCAGTGCTGCTAGAGGCTTGCGCAGGCACAGTTGGTCCATGATGATACTGTTGGTGGGGATAAGTAGACCCAGGGGAAGAGGGTCGTTCTTCACGGATCGGTCTGATCTCAGTCGGTGGGGTGAACGGGCGGTGATACGGGGGTATGGGACCAGCAGAATTGGGGGCGCCGTTAGGTGCGCCTGGGCCGGCTGGAGGTGCCCCAGCAGGGGGCAACGGACCACGCGTGGCAGAGGCAAAGCCAGCACCACTAGGAGCACGATCATGAGATGGGGGAGGCGGATTAGCCAGTTGAGGGAGAGTATGGCCAGGAGGATAGGGGCCCGCAAGGCCAGGCTTTGGCGAGCGAGCTGCTGGTTGAGGGCGAACGGCTTCTGGAAAGCCCCTACCTGGCTCTTGGCGAGGGCTTGGTTGTTGGATGGCTCCAGGGCGAGTTGCATCGCGGTGGTCAAATCCATTGGCGGCAGGGGCTTGGCCCTGAGACTGAATGTCGTTAATACCACGGTTCCAGTCAGCGATCTGCCTAGGGGGAGCAGGTGGCTGGGGAGGTGGTCCTCCAGTCGGAGCCGGCGCTCCCCACTGGGGTGCAGGGGGAGCTCCAACACCAGGCGCTTGGTAGGCTTGAGGATGCACATCCTGGGGTTGAGGGGCAGGGGCATTGCTTTGGCCAGAACCGGACAGCTGGCTTTGGAGCAGCTGCAGACGGGCTTTGATGTGGACGTTGGTGGGATCCAAATCAGCAGCACGACCGTAGGCGTCCAGGGCATCTGCAATTTGATTGTTGCAAGACTCGTACTTCACCACAAAGTCAGTATTGAATCAAGCTCGTCCACTCAGGACTGTGCGGGCGTAACTTGACTTACCAGAGTTCCCAAATCATACCACACTTCAGAGATATAGGGGTTCAAGCGAATTGCACGAGAGTACGCATCCAAAGCATCACGATATTGGTTGATCTGATAGTAGAGTACACCAATCGAACACCAGAATGTTGGGTTGCGGCCATCACGGTAGACCGCTTGCTGGTAAGCTTCGTACGCCTTGGGGTACTTGGCTTGGGACATGTAGCAGCGACCGAGAAGGTACCAACTCTGGGCATCATTATTGTCTGTTATACACGCGGTTAGCGCACGCTCATACTACATTTGTCATTTGTTTTTTTACTGACCTGCGCTGACAGATTTCTCGAGGTATTCGATAGCTTTCTCCTGACTTGCATAACTGTTGCTTTGCTGATGGTGCAACCATCCAAGTTGCTGCAACACTTTGGCGTGGTTGGGATCACGATCCAAAACTCGTCTGTAAGCTTGCTGCGCAGATTCAAACTGTAATTGAATTAGATTGGGATAACATTGCAGGATGAGATGTGTCAAAACTTACGTCCTTCTGTTGTTCGTGGACATGACCGATCTGGAACCAGATGTCTTCCTCCGTCAGGGGACGAGGGGGGTCGGTGACAATATATTTAAAGCACTTGAAACAGGGGTTAGCACCACTATACAGTCGTTACGTTGTAGGAATCCACGAACCTCCAAACTCTGGTTGAACTTTTGTTGTTGCTTGTATATTATTCCCAGGCGGAAGTAGATCTCGTTGGCCTTTTCGAAATCGGGCGCCATTCGCATGACCTGAGAGAAGGCTTCTTCCGCGTGATCGAGAGAGCCATAACGATCGTATAGAATACCAATTCCGTACCACAACTTGGGCTCTTTCGGGTCACGCAAGTGATACAGTGCTTGCTGGTACGAGGTGTATGCCTCCTGCAAATTATCCATCATCAGATGGCAATGGCCTAGTGTCATGGGATTAGTCGATTACTACAAAAACTTTTAATGGAAGCTAAGGATTAGCAGCGTACCCAAACTTCCCCATGTTTCCCCACTTGTTGGGTCTAACTTCAGAATATTCTGAAGGTATTCGATCGCTTTAGGAAACTGTTCTCTTGTCCGTAGAATGGAGGAAATAGCATTCATCGCAGGGATGGACCACTGGTTATGCCGCAGAGCTTGTTCATACGCGTTCATCGCACCATCCAAGTCACCCATCAGTTCAGTAAGGCTTCCTAAAAAAAAAGAAAGAAAGAAAAAGTCAGCAAACTCCCTCAACCGCAGCATATTAGGAAAGCTAATGTCGTACCGATTTGAAGCCAGACCTGCTCATTCAGAGCAGCGATCTTTTGAGCGGTACTGAGAGGGGGTCCCTTTTGGGCCGGAGACTGCAATGGCAGATGGCCGTTAACCTGGGGGTGGGCCGCAAGATGCCCATGATGAGGAGCAACACCTCCTGTGGGCGATGGCTGAGTGTGAGCCATAGAGACGATGCAGAGCTAGACCTAATCTCAAGGCAACCCAGTTTTTGGCAGTGGTGAGGGTTTAAGTATAGATTTTGCGACAAGACGATGCAAGCAGTGCTTGTGTTACGTGAACGTCGCACAGTCCCGATATAGATAGTTGCGCAAGGCGTTGACCCAATGACCTTCTGATGGAGCGCAACGCCCTTTCGGAGTAATAGAGAAGCTCCCAGACGAAGATTATACCAGGAGTCAACGGGAGTGGTGAGGTAAGTACGCTGCGGATGTTCGCGTGGCTCCTTGCGAGAAATTGAGCTGGATTAAGCGCGAAAGCAAATAATAAAACACGAAGGTAATCAGAAAGCACAAGTAGCAATAATGTTAAGGATTAAAGAGGCAAAGCGTGGGCGATGATGGGGACAACGCGAAGGTAAATTGAGGGAGGTGAAATACAAGAATAGAATCGAATAGAAGGCAGTAAAATCAAGGAAGCGAAAAGGGGATAGCGCAGAAAAGAAATATAGAGGGGAAGAATTGAAACAGGATTGGAGGGAAAAGCAGTGAAGATGAAGATACAACAAATGATGATGAAAGGTGAAAAGCGAAGAAGAGAGAAAAGGAGGCCAGAAAGAGAAGCGTCCAAGGCAGCAGCCGCAGCAAGCAAGAAGAGAGAGAAGGAGAGAGAGAGGAGAAGAGAGGGAAAGAAGGTCGAGGGGCTGGTGGTAGAGGGAGAAATTGCCAAGGGACGCTAGTGGTTGTGCAGCTCTCGAGCAGTCAGCGAAAGCAAAAAGGAAAGCACGGAAAAGCTGAGATGGCGGTCGTCCGGCGCCAAGCCCAAGACAGGCAGCTCTACGTCCAGGAACAGCCTAGTCGGTGGGGCCAATCTGGAGTCGTGTCCGCGGGTATTTACAGTTAATATTTTCCGGGCGCCGGAAATTCTTTCTTTCTATGGCAGGATGATTCTAATAAAAAGTAAAGAAGAGACTAAACTACACCACTCCCGGTGTAGTAATATAATGATGGTTATACCTGGTCTACACCCTTACAGGACTAGTCTACAAGTACCAGATACCTAGTATACTTATTGTTTTTATCTCAATTTATCAAATACGATAAATAAATTCAAGGGCCTTGTTTGAAGTACAAAGTATGACCTGGGAAAAGGCTTAGGGTGTTATGTTGGCAAGCGGGGTGAAATGATTTAAGAAGAATACATTGCAAATGATTAAAATCCAAAAAAAAATCATAAAACAGAAAAGAAGAAAAAACTCCGGGGGACATGTAAGGATTCATAGTGTGGACGCTAACACTCCATAGATAACATAGTTGATCGTGGTACAATAGACCAGTCAACCATGATGATCATAAGTAGGAAGAGAAAATAATAGTACTGCTAATAATGATTAATAACAATACCATGATAATACTAATTAATGGTAGTAATAAATTAATAGTTAGCTAGCAGGCATCATGGGGCTGCGAATTCAAAACCAAAACCAAAAAAGGCCATTTAGTTTGTATGGAGTCGAAACAGGGCAGTGTCTGACGAGGACGCATTTGCAAGCGCCGGAGCCAAAAGGAAGCATCGTCCAGGGATGAGGGATTTGGGGGGGAGAGAAAGAGGGTTGTCCAGCACGAACCCCCGGTTGTGACTCGCCGAGTGGCTGCATGTGGACCATGGAACCTGGATCCACCAACCCTCTCTTCCCCGTGCTATTATTTATTATTTAATAAACTAGCTCATTATTTACAGAGTGCCGCCAATAATTTCTGACGGCGTCAGTGGGGCCTGAACAAACATCCATGACTGGTGTATGGCTCATAAGCTCAACCACCTAAAGGTAGGTAAGCTCCCGCCAGCCTACCTACTAGTTAGCCTGCTAAGGTGGACGGTAGTACTGTACTTAGGCATGAGGCACACCTCCACTTCTCTCTCCACCCACAAAATGTTTCAATAAATAATAATAACAATAATAGGTCATAGCCCTCCACTCCCCGCCCGCCCAATAGCCCAGAAAAATGGTTTTCTAGGCTAAATCCTAGTCTACCCTGCACTTTACGAATGTGCCGGACTCAGCGTGCGCTTGCGTAGTCATACAGATGAGAAGTTAGGTCGGAGTCAGGACTCTCTTCTCCTGCAGATTGTCGTCCTGAGTCCACTCCCCTGCCTAACTGCCAACTAAAGTAAGGATAATAATAATAATAACGTCTCGTCAGATCTCTCTTACCAATATCCAGACTACCCTCTCCTCTTCTCCCCCCTTCGGTTTCCTCCCTAGTCTAACAGGGTCGTCGACAGCTGCATACTTCCGGCACTGTTCATAGCGTCCAACTCTGTGTCGGCTTGCAGCTGTCTTCATCTTCATAGCCTAGAATTATTATTATTATTATTATTATTATTATTATTATTATTATTATTATTATTATTATTATTATTATTATTATTATTATTATTATTATTATTATTATTATTATTATTATTATTATTATTATTATTACTATTATTATTATTACTATTATTATTATTATAATTAATAATAATAATAATAGTACATAGTACATAACTACATATTTCCCACCTACCAAGCTTTTTTTAAAGGGCAATTGCTGATCAAATATGGAGTTTATCAGTGATCACAGCAGGCCATACTTATCAGGAATGCAGGAGGAAAAATCTTTTTTCAAAAAAAAAATATTGTCATATTTCCCCCTTCCTTTTCTTTTTTTGGGTCTTGGCCCCCTTCCGTCATGTCATTTTTGCCTACTCTCAGGCTGTAACTAGGTAATATGTACAATAATCAGCCGCCCAGGTCAGTGCGTACTACACAATTGATTAGGTGGCAGCGGCTTACTTAATCCCTCTAGCCAAATCCAACGAAGGTAACTGTAGGTAAAACCGTAAAATGCCACCAGCCACACAAAAATCCTAACAGATTCCATTGAGTGGACCTTTCCCGATGCTGATCCGTCAGTTCTGTCGGCTTTTCTGTTGCTGTCGATGATGATCTTGATACATCTCTTAGGGTGGGCCGATCTCTGCATTTCTTTTTCTTGTCTGTCCTTTCCCCCCTTCTTCCTCCACGAATTCAAAATCAAGAAAATATCACAACAAAATAATATCGCACTTTATTAATATTGATTATAATTCATTACATTGTACCTAAGTATATAGTATTATCAGACCTCGTTACTCGCAATCTGTATTCATTACTCACGGTCCCACCTCCCAACGTTGGAATCTTAGGCTGGCCTGTGGCGCCCGATTACGGCGCACATTCGTCGTGTTTTTCTTCCCACGACAAACTCCCTGGCCCATAATAATAATAATAATAATAATAATAATAATAGAGCCCACTCTTGTCTCCTCAGGAGTCAGGACTGAGGAGGCTAGTCCCTTATCTCGGGTCCGAATAACAACCGCTAGGAAAAACTTTCATTTCTGCGAGAAATAATAAACAAAAATATAATAGTTAATAATAATAATGATGATGATGAAAAGAATCTAGTTATAATTATATATTCGCTAGCTAGGATCTGAAAAATGTACTTAATACATGCCCTACTAATAAGCAAGTAGTCGCTTGCTGATCATCCTCTTCTTCGCCCAATGCATACCGACGGAGCTGGTGGTGCTGTCCAGCAATGTACCTGAAACATGGAACCAAGTGTCAACAATGCAACACTTATTCAGTTGGCATGTCCTCTGGCATGAGGATTATATATCACCTACCTAGATACTTATGCAGTCCAGTGGTACTAGTAGTCTATGGAGTATCTGTAGTCGCCTGTACTGCATATCTTGAACAGAAGATACTGACCTCTTCTTGGTACCTAGTACTTCCCACCCTTCAGATGGATAATCCAGCTCATCTTTCAATGGCATGTGAGCATCCAAATCATCCAAGTTTTGACTGAGTCAGGAATACCCATCCAAACTTAGAGCATCGCAAGCATATGTAGGAGTCGAAACCGAAATGAAGCACCAATAAGCGCCGGGCAGTTTCAGAATCGTCTTCTGGTCTCGTTCTACAGGCCAGCATTAGTCTACACTCTCCAACCAGGAGGCTATTATTTCCAACTGCTGCACAGATGCATCCATGCCCATTGCCCGCTCATTAGACGTACTCGGTAGAAAATCTCGCTATCTTATTCTAGAAGCCGATCTGCCTGGCAACTTCCCCAGTCTCCACTCTATATGCCCACGCGCTGGGATGGACTGCAGGGTCGGGGTCAGCCTGGGCTCGAGACATCGTCAATCTTCGTAAAGCGATTTGAAATAATCACTTAATCAGTAATATGGTTAATAACTAACTAATAAAATCTCTTCTTCTAACCTGAGCCAGGATTTAGTAGAAGGAAAGTAATCTAGATTAGGTAGATAATTTCCCCAAGCCTCAAGGTCTGTCCCTTTCAGCTCTCGCTAGGAAACCCCAAGCTTCCTAATACGTAGTATATTCGCACACATCCACCGTAATGTGGATATTGTTTGAATCGCGGATTTTCTCTCATCTCCACCTCCAGTCCCGTCCTCAGTTCCCTCGTGTTAAAACTGTTAAAACTAATTGATAAAGGACACCCGTGCTAAGGTACTTGGAGATCGGTGTCAGTATCCCATGGTCAGTAGTTCCTCTACCTAACTGACTGACCTACGAGGTAGCCAAAACAATCCAACATGACATACCAAATTTACACTGCAAAAGAGCACTACTCGGGTTGACTTTGCAGGATCCAGGGCGCGAGAAAAGCCACCGTGGCCGCCTCGTCTACGTAATCCTTCCCGGCATGGCCACAAACCTTGCTACCTAGTACTAGGTATGTATGTACTTCATGCTGCCACTATTCGGCCAGTTGAGCCAATCGCGCCCCAAAGCCACAGAACACCGATTTCGTCATGATGATACTACCCATCGACATTGTTGTCCAGCGTTCCCAGGGCTCGACGGGAAGGTAATCTAGGCTCTGGCTGGCGATGGCTTCTGGCGACTGGCGTCTGGCGACTGGCGTCTCGCCTTTAGCATGCACTACGGAGCACCACTGATCCACTTGGTTGTCGCACCAGAACACCTCCTACGTACCTAGTAAATAATAACTCGGTCAGATCCGGTAGAAACGCTGTCTACTCGGGTACAGAAAGATCTAATTTTCTGCACTCTGCTTGCCCTCAGCACAAGCCATCTCCTGCGTCCAGCGTCTGCAGAATAATCCAAGACAAACCCGCGCCTGCGACCGGGACGGCTCCCTCTCCCTCTCCTGGCCCAGACAAAAAGGGCCGTGTCATGTGCCTCATGTGACCCCACAACGCCAGGTTGCCCTTAGGGTCTAGGCAGATCAGCCCCGACTCAACTCCCCAGAAGCTTTAGCCGTTGTTAGTATCGCGTTGCTACTTTTGAAAAGGGGTCTCCAAATTGTCGGGTGTTTAGAAATATAGTAATGTCTGTTCTTGGTATGTTCTCTGTACGTACTTCCTAGTATATGAGGCGGTGGTGGGTGACTTGGAAGGCAATCAATCCTTTTGATTTCATGCCTAGTTAACATCACACTCCGTGGATATATATATACCCTATAGGGTCCTCGAAGAAGTAGAATAGAACCAGAAAGAAAATACAATATATAGTCTTGTACTAAATTACCTACATGGATTCAAGTGCAACTTCAATCATATTACATATTAGTATTATATTTTCTCTACCCCTCTATACTGCCGAAGCATCCTATCACTAAGTCTGGATGTAGCAGGCAACAACTTCCAACAATTTATGGTAGCCACATGGGTTCCATTACCAAGGCCAAATAGTTAGGTAGTAAAATAATGTCTCGACCCTAGTTAGATACTAGTGCGGGTTTAACCTATAACGATGTACGCCAGCAGGAGGTCCGTACTATTGCAGCAGGCCGCCGAAATTGGCGCAGTGCTGCACCATCATGCATTCTGGAGTTCCTGATCCTCGCAGCTTCTCCTCTCAAATCCATATCTTGATATTTTAATACCTCCATCTTATCAAAGGATGGCAAGTGCGCGAGGAAGAGTACACGAACAAAGGCAGATCAATCTCACCACAGCGTTTCAGTCAAGAATGAATGAACGGCGTATTCAGCATAATATGGTTGAAGCATATGTATTAGGTAGTCAATCCAATCATTTTGCCACTTCCAGACATAGAGAGCTTTGGAAAATTCCCAGACAATGTAAATTAACTCAAACGCCTGTCGTAATTATGGTGGTGGTGGTACTGCCAACCTTGGGCGGGATAACTCTAAGATCGGATCGGTAACAAGCCTATGTAGCTACCGTCGCTGACCTTGCGAAGTTCGCAGATATATCCCTGAGCTGGCTGGCAACATGTTTTTTGGTATCCTCATCATAAGTTTCAACCCGGCGTACTGGCTGAGGTATGCACTACGAGATTACAAAAACAAGTCGAACAATCGCAGATTCAAGCTGAGGAACACTGCCACTACGCTGCATTTGCAATATGGGCGTGGAAATGGCTCATGACTGACAAATAGACATGTAGTGTCGTGTCGTGTCGTTCTTTTCTCGTTCCTATCTGAGAGGGCTACGAGAAAAGAAAAGAAAGAAACAACATGCCCTACTAGATATGCATGTATGTACATACATCAACTATATCTCAGGAAATCAAACTGTACCTCGGGAAAATTATATTTACTGGCCTTACATACACTGCCCTATACCTCACCCCATCATGACAGAGAGTAAGTTTGGGTATAAGAGGGGTCAAATACCTAGGAACGTACTCGGTGCTCTTCAAAAGGTAGGTATCCTCCTGGAGACCTCAGATCGGCTCAAAAGGCAGCTGAACAGCCTACGATGAAGAAAGTTGAATACGTAGATGTTTCTCTTGAGTTCGTCGGATCTAGCCAGCAGCACTAAAGTCGTTGATCTAATCTCAACCAAAGAAAATATAATCTGCCAAGCAGGCAACCAGGAGGTTTCACGGGAGACCGGCACTGAACAGTACTGGCCATTGGACTGTTCAGCTAGATTAATTGCTTGCGTAGATGATTAAACCTCAACAAAAGACCGGAATACTACTATTAGCATCTAGGTAACCCAACCTAGCTTGTGTCACCAGCGTGGATACGACAATGGAAAGTAAGAACTGATGCAGAATCATGAAGGCTTCGTAGTCCGAAATCAGGCATCTTGTCACCTGGACGGAACACTTGGTGTACTCTATAATGTCCGAGATGTACGCGCATCGTCTTTGCTCACGTGATGAATTGTTTACCTTGTCTGTCTATAGCCGGGCTTTCCTTCCAGACATCTTATGAGTTATTATTAATTGCATTTAGCATTGTGAGTGTGTGTGTATGCTGGGAGGGGTAGTACAGGATCTCAATCAGCCCTAAGAGCTCGAATCTGGATACTAGTTGAGGAGTACCCAAACCCAAGGGATGTATCATATCATCCCGAGCTATATTAATCCCCCTTATGTCCGAGAAGGCCCAAATGTTATCACAGATATAGAGGACGGAGTATTGCACCGGACTGAGGGAGTAACTCCCAGGAGGAATAATCCTTCCGAGTATAAAGACTACATTACCTGGAGAGGGAAAATATTTCACAATGATAAGTTCGGGGATCAGTATACTACCACCCACTAAGTTGCTATTCAATTGAGGAATCCTGGCCAAAGATTACCCTCAAGTCTCGGCGTCACAGCCAAGACTCGTATGGGGAAATGACTCGACAGTAAAAGGATCCTTACTGGTACAGCGAGGCCGAAGAGAGGGGGAAATTTCCCACGCCATGCAAAGCCACATGTCCACCACGCAGAACTCTGATAAATACTGACTGACATTATTGCTCCGAGAATCAGAGACACTTAAGGGTTTGGAATTTTCGGGAACCTGCGTTCTCCTCCTGCTCCTCCTACTCCTCCTACTATCAAGTTCTGACACTGATCTCCGATATTGGGAAATCGCCTGCACCATACACAGGGATTGGAGAGCCAAGTTCGCACCTCACAGAGTGGCCGACCTATTGAGTTCTCAAAGGAAATCATTAGACAATACAGCAACTATTCTCTGCCCAATCTGACCCCAATCCTTTGTTGAGAATTTGCCAATCCTGGGCAGGACTGGGCGACAGGCTCGGCACAGGAGCTGAAGGCGAACCTGCAGGTCTTTCAAGGGCTAGCTAGTGCAGCGGGAAAGAGCTTGAGATACGGTATTAGATCAACAGCAGCTTGTTACCTAAGAGTATTTTTTAGGTACCAGCTGTGGAATAATATTATTATAATGGTGTTGAAGCATATGGTCCCAACACGGGCTAGTCCTAAGTAGGTAGTACTCAGTTATTGCCGAAATAAGAGAGAAATAATAGGTATTACTCAGCCAAAGTTGTCAGCGCCACGTATTGGTACAAACTCGTAGGTCCAGACCCCAGGCTAGTAACGCCAGGCGATGCTCTTACCTACCGTCACCTTCGACCTGGGTAGGTCGCTACTATGAAAGTCTTCCTAGCTACGACCCGTTATCGATGCATTGCAGAGGAATGCGAGAGTATGTTCGTCGGTCAGTCCTTGCTGGGATGAGAGGGATCGCACTCTCGGGGATAACTGCCTACCTAAGATGTTCCGAAGCGATCTGGCTGTAATACCGCCAAGATGACCAGGTCAGACCCCGAACGCGGATCACGAACACACTCTCGCGGTCGTCTACCAATCAACTCTCCCAAAATGCAGATGTAAATCCCCGCAGAGGGCTTGGCGTCTTGGCATGTGGTACGGTACGGTAATCCGGGCTGGACACGGCAGCAAAGAAGGTGTCTTCTTTTGTTGCTCTGCTGTAGTAGTTTCTTGTCCAGTGCAGCTTTTTTAAACCCCATAATGAACATCTCTCTCCATTCATTATCATCAGTAGCTAATCTTCCCTGTTCTGCATCATCATGATTCCTCCCTCTCAATTATTGCGGGCTCTTCCGCATCCTTCAACTGACCTCTGTTTCCCTCGATCTATATAACCTCTTTTCTTCTTCCCAAACTCCCCTCCCCCTCCCCCTTTCCAATCCTCAGCTCTCCCCTCCTTTCCCCCCGCCTCTTAAACCCAGTCTCTCAACTCAGTCGATCCAGTCGATCCTCGTCATCACGTATGTGACAGCCTCTTTTCGACCTCGTTTTAATGCCAAGGGCTCGGCATCTGGGCGTCTTGGCAGCAAAAAAAGCAGCAGATTCTCTCTCCCCTTCCGCCGCAAGTCGTCCTGGACAAGACCGTCTTTTCTCTTGGTTCTTGTCGTCTTTCCTTGGATTTCCGCTCTGCATCCTTCCTGGCTCATGTTCATGGCCCTTTTATAAGTCTCCTTTGTCTCCTCTCTCTCTCTCTCTCTCTCTCTCTCTCTCTCCTCTCCGCTTCCCTGTACCCTCTTCCCACCAACAGGCCTCTTCTTCTCTTCCCCCTCTTCCGGCTTTGGTTCGGTCGTCTCCCCCGCCCGCCTTAACCGCAAGATCGTCGTCAATTATATAGCGCAGAATATTCCATGCCCCTTGCGCCTTCGAAAGCCATGCAGTGAGCTTATCCCTGTGTACACTTCTTGTACGACCTGGCGTGCCTCTCGTCGCATTTTTGAGGGGGCAGATCTCCGTTGCGCCCTTGATTTACTCCACCGTCTCTGTCCCTTATCCCCTTTTCCTTTGACCTCCTCTGCCCACAATGAGACAACCGGACATGTCCCACTCCACCGCATACTATCAGGATCAGTCTCAGGTCGTGGCTGCGTACCTGTCTAATCCTGCATACCTTCCAACCGATTCTCCCACGGCTCGTTTTGCTGCAGAGTCATCACCACGACAGAGTACAATCATCAACCACGACGGGACTGTCGACTTCACTCCTTCGGAGCTCAACCCCGTCCACACGTCCACTACCAGATCTCATCATCCCGCAGATCCTTGGGACTCTTCCCATTATTCCAACCACCATTCCCGCCAACAGCAGTACACTCCCTCTCAGCACCATCGAGCGTCTGTGGAACAAATCCACCCGGATATTGAGCAACCCGAGATCGCTGTCGCTCCAGTAACGTTCGTATCCTCACCCTACTTGGAAGACGGTTCCATATTGACTTGGACTTCGTATAGCAGCGGAGCTGTGCGCAAAGAAGAGCGCGTCCGTGGGAGCTGGACAGATCATTCATCATACATGTCAGGCGATAACCATTCACCTGGTGCCCCTCGCGTTCATAAACGAGCGATCCAAGATGATGATCTGCCCACGGACGATAGTCAGGATGCGCTCATGTTGTTGGTGAGTTGATTCGATCCTTTAATAATAATAAGCGTAGCCACTGTTTTTCTTCTTAGCTTCCCGTGACTAACCGCCCGAGTACCATAGTTTCGGATGTCTATACCAATTCCAATGTTCTCGCTCTTCGCCTCACTATACACCATATTTGGTCTACTCTTTGCCGTATTCGTTTCGCCTCTTCGCCTCTTCTCATGTGTCCCGTACCTTCGAAAAACGTCATTCTGTGCACAGATATGCGATCTTCTAGTACCCCAACTGCACATTCATCAGCGATTAATCGGGCTGCGGCAGTCCCCGTTTCGGTCAGCATCAACCCAGTCGATATACAATAACCCTGACATAACATCTGTCACCGATCAAAGTAAAGACTACTCGGTCGGCGGGCTGATTCTCGTGCTGCTCCTATCCTCTCTCATGTCGTTCGGCTTGCTCCTTCTCGCGTGGACTGCGGCATTTTTCTGGGTCTTCGCCATGATCCTTGGCAACCCTGATGGGACAGAGGGTAAAGATGATGGCCGAGCAGCTGTTCTCGGGGTCACGCGATGGTGGCAGATGTGGTTAGGCAAGGCCCGCAAACCGCCTCGCTAAGACTAGTGCTGTCTGTACAACATCTCCTTCTATTCCCCAGTTCTTTTCACTTTTTTTTTTTAAAAAAAGAATTCCAGTTCCCAATCCGGGACTTTTATTTTTCCCCATACAGAGCGTGACTCGTCTTGATTGTTTAAGTGTTTTAATGTTGGCATGATACCAATGTTTTGGGATACGTGGAATGATTCTAGGCTTTGACATCCTTTTTTGATTACATTTTATCAGCAAGGCTTGAATTGGAGTTGTGATCTTGGTCATACTGGCGCATGTGGAGTCACCTCGACGTTAGGTATTTATTTTTCCTCCTTTTTTTTGGGGTGGGTATTTAAGGGCTTTCCCAGAAATACGAAAAGAGAGAGGGGAGTCATCAATATCGCTATGTTATTATGACTGGGAGCCGATTAGAGGGATTTTTATTCTTTTCTACTTTTTATATGTACTCTACTTCTACCTCGTTAAGAATTGATACCCGGGCTGGTCTCTGTATTATATGTTTCTTTTTCTTTTCCTTTTCCTTCTTCCTTACTTTTCGTCTTTTTGTATTCTTCTCTGAATTCTTGCAGCGCACCTCTTACCACTTAGAATCCGCTCAGGACTCCAATTCGGTACCAGATAGATAGAATGTAGTACGCACATACTAAGGTACCTAGGTAACGTCCGAAACCTCACCCCGTCCAACAAGATCTGATGAAAGAGTGCTCACTATTTCGAGGGAAAAAGCACATGGCCGTATGCATTCTTATTCTATTGCCTCGATGGTTTAATTCGTCAGGTCCTCGGAGAACTATGTAGTCTGTATCTGTAGTCTGTAGTCAGTACAAAGTTCTCCCTAGTTATAGGCCGAGGCTGAGCAAAGGTACCTTATGATTTGGTCGAGTTGGATTGGATTGAATTCGATATCGATATTGGAGGGAGGCTTATTAGCATACTCTACTCAGTTCTAGATATCAACTGTGAGTAAGAAAGAGTAAGAGTATGAATACAACTTCTAGTATAGACCCAGTAGGACTTTGAGTGCGTATCTATCTATCTATCTATATACTAGTACTTCCTTAGGTATATCAGTATCTCCATTTCAGTTCAGTTTCAGTTCAGTTCAGTTGAGGAATGGATTAAACGTAAAGAATGATTCAATTGCAGTTTTGTCATTATGGATCATCAAATTTTTAGACTTTCTTACTTTACTGTTGATCATATGAACAGTAGTAGTAACAATAGTAACAGTAGTATAACTAATGGAGATCTCACAACTTGGGCCTAGGAAAGAATGAAGGGTATAAAGATACCAGAACGAAAACAGGGGGAAAAACGTAGCAATTCAAAGTAAATGCTGTTCATCATTTTCTAGCCGTTCCTTTTTAATAGGTTGGTTTCCTTGTCCTCCCTCTTCCTCTCACCATGGGTAATGGTATAGTTATCGGTACTACCTTGGTAATATCAGGTAGTGAGGAATAAGGAGTTGTAATTTTTTTTTTCTGGGAGGTACTTTTTTTTGTTTGTTTGGTGGGTTGGGCTTTTTACCTCCGCCTTCCGGCACGGATTCCTCCTCTTCCTCTCGGTTTTCCACGAATATCTCGCCGTTTCTGGATCCCGCTGGGTCCGTGTGTCTTGGGCATGCCCAATCCTCGACGACCAGGCTGGTTGGGACCCTTCCTGAAAGACGAGGAGGCAGCAGCAGCGGAGGTGTTCTGGCCCTTGTCGTCATCGTCAACGTCCATTTCGTCACCGCCGCGCTGGGACTTCTTCTTCTGAGCTTGTGCCATCTTTATCTTTCCGCGCTGGCCACGACGGATGGCGTCCGGCCCGCTGACTGCTTGTACGTAGGCGTTGATTCCGCTTTCGCCGGCGTTGTCGCCGTCAAGCCCACCATCACCACCCGCGTCTTCAGCTGCGTCACCGCCCAGAATAAGACGGCCATCCGGGCCGACCTTGGCGGCGTGCTTCCGCCGGGATCCAGGGCCTGTGTTGAGGAATCGCACGCTAGGCTTTGTGGTGGAGATGTTGGCCAGGGCGTCCGGAGCCAACAGATCCAGAGGGTTATCTTCGGGCGAGAGTTCACGGATATACTGCTCGCTCTTTTTGCCTTTCTTGGCCTTGCGGCCCCTGTTGCTGTGGGCGTGCGTGACGCCGTCTTCGTCAACATCGATTTCACTGGCGTCGTCGTCGGAATCAGAGTCGGAAAAGTCGGAGTCGTAGACGGTCTTGTCGAAGGCGTTGCTGAATGATTTGCCGCCCTTCTCGGCTGCGGAGCCGGCGCCAGCACCAGCGGATGCTTCACCGTCCTCGTCCGAGTCCTCGCCAGCTTGTTCACCCTCCTTCTTCTTCTTCTTGCGTCTCTCGCGCTGTTTCCTGATGTTGACGACAAGCTTGCGGTCTGCTTCGCCGACGAATTCCTCGAGTGCTGGGGCTCCGAATCGGCGGATCAGGCGGTCTAGGATTCCCTTGACTTTACTGCGAAGACGTCCCTTGTGCTCCTTACTCCACACCATCAGATTTGGCACTAGAGTATTGAGACGGGGACGGAGAGCATCCTCGGGTAGAACAACAACAGCGACTTTGACGAATCCCAGCACAGAGCGCACAATTTCCCGGTTGTTGCTGGTGAGGAACAGCTCTACCGTTTGGACGAGATCCGACGAAATGGCCGGTTGGAGCTCCTTGTGGAAATCGAAGAACAGCCGTGACAGCGCCGTCACTGAAGCTGCAACCATATGTGGCGAGCTACCAGCCAGACCGGCCGATACCATGGTGAAGAACTCCTCAATGGTGGCAGGCGCATCGGGCGCATCGTTGGGCATATGAGGTACAAGGGAGTTGCGGATCTTGGTGCCGGGCGGGTTTTGCTCTGGATCAATGGTTCTCTTTGCGAGGTGGATGAGTAAATCGAACGAAGCGGTCCGGGCCTTTTCATTACTCTCCTTGCAGCCCAAGACAACTTCGGAGAGAATCGAAGGGACGAAATGCAGGTCGGAGGTCGGTAGGAATGTGACAAGCTCATGGACGGCGAGCATGCGGTCGCGACGAGCCGACGCTGGCGTCTTGTCAGCTGTTGTGAGCATGAGAGCCTGGAGTTCTGCGCTCCGTTCACGTAGGGCGGAAATTCCGGTTTCTGTTGTTGCCAGACGCGGGATCAGTTTGTAGGCCTTCTTTATCAGTTGCTGGTCACTGGTTCCTCCGTTCAAGACTGCCGCGGCGAGAGAGAAGAGGCTCGCAAAGCTTGATCTGGGTAGGTAGATCGACATAGCAATGACTAGATCAATAAGTGTGTGAGAGGTTGGTGGCATTTTGTCTCCAGAGCCTGTGGTCTGGTTCCCCTGTTTGGCAGCTTCCTGCTCTGAAACTATAGACGACTCGAGCATGGAGGTTACTCGCTCAAATGTATCGTTGAGCTCCTAAAGCAATTAGAAAACAAAGCAAACGTTAGTCAAAGACGCTATATAACTATCCCCTGGAGTTGGGGCAACGAACCTTCTCGGGTGTTATGCTCAGATAGGCATTAATGCACTGAAGAATGAAACCTCTGTAGTGTGGAAGTGTCTGGCTGTACACATTGAACAGGACGGCCAGCAGGTTGCTGGCAAAACTGGCCAGATGGGCAATGTTCTTCTTTGCAGCTGCCTTGGTAATTCTGCGCTGCAAAATTAGATCATCCTCCTGCTTTTCCACAGACAGAATTGCCTGGTTCGACTCTACTAAATTCTGCAACGCTCGGCAGACGTCTACTCGCAAGTCTGTCTGCTTGTAGAGGATGTTCGACAGAAGCTCTGCGAAGCCCTGATCAAAGGACTCAACCAAATCCAATGGTAGTTCACAATACCCTGGGAGGATAGCCCAAGTCTGCTGGACAAGGGTCTCGAAGATCTTCACCTCCACGCTCTTCTCCGCAGAGCTGTACTCCATGACCTTCTGGTACAGAGCCTCGCTGAGGGGAACAAACTCTGAACGGAAATGACGGAGGTTTGTATTGGTGACGCTGTCACGAAGAATAGGGAGGAACCAGACTCGGCCTGGCTGGCCTGGCTTCTGCTCCACAAGGTTCAACGGCAAGATCTCGAGAACAGCTTCCGGGCCCATGGCTTCTATTGCACTTCCGAGAACATTATCTGCCTCCTTCTTCCCCTGGAAGGATTCATTACTGCGAAGATCCCCGACAGTTCGGACGATGTCATCCAAGAACGGACTGGACCGCCACTTGAAGCTTTCAAACATAGCTGCACAGACATTGAACACCTCCGACCAAGCGGCTTGATATTTCACCGAAAGAAGGCCCTTGGTAGCCTTCGCAAGCTTCTCCAAAGTCTTCTCGTCGTATACGGAAGGCTCGATAATAACGCTGTCGGGTATACAGTTGGCGACAAACGAAACCAGACACTCCGAAGCCGACACTCGAATGTTGCGAGAAGGAGAGGCCAGGTATCCGGAGATCATGTTGAAAAGATCAGGCAGTTTCTCAAAGGTATCCTCCGGGCTAATCTGGGCAGACACATCATATCCACGGGACAGCACGGCGATCCACGGCGGAAGCAGCTGGGAGTCGTTCTGCGCAGGTTTCAATTCCGAGATTGCATCGAGAAGACGCGGAAGCTTCGACGAAGAGAACTCGTTGGCCATGCTGGAGAAAATCACCTCGAAGACTTCGAAGGCACCCATCGTGATATACTCATTGCTGGAGCGGGAGGCATTCATGAGCAACTCGCACAGCGGCTCGATCTTCTTGCTTGGCCAGCCGCCCGAGGCGACTGCAACCGTCTTAACCAGCTGCAAGGAGTGGATCACCAGAGGATCGCTATTCTCTCGGCTGTGGGGATCGTGGCGGCCGCGTTTCTGCTTCGATGCAGCGGCAATGCTATCGCCCAGGGTCCGCAGTGCGGTCTCTGCGCACATATCGGCGGCGGGATGATCGAGCGACGGGCTGGGTGGTGGGGTCTTGAGCACCTTGACCAAAGCATCCTGGGCCCTCTTGCGCACTTTCGGACGGTGGTCTACGGAGAGACTGAGTAGCCCTGCGATGGCCCGTCGTGGACCGATCTGTGTATGTGGGAGGTTCCATGCTGCCGCATCCTGGGCGATGAGCAGCGACTCAAGACAGCCAATGGAGGGTCGGAGAAGAGGAGCATCGACTTCTGGGAGGGAGAGCGCAGGCGCAAGACCGGTGAGGATCTGAGAGAACTTGGAACGGAGAATGGGAGCAGGAACGTAGGTGGTTGTGGTGTCGAGTAGGTAGACAACAGAAGTTGCTAAATCTTTATTGACGATGCCCTGGGAGGCAGAGAGCGACTGGGAGAGTAGGGCAAGAAGCGCAGCGAAATACGCAGTCGGCGAGAAGTCTGCTTTTTGGTCTCGAAGGGTGTCTTCCACAGCAGAGAGCACCACAGCAGTCTTGTTCACATAGAAGGTTAGCAGGACAATTGAGGGAGAGGGGCCTCGTTCTGTGTTGGTTTACTGACATGGTGCTGGTTCTGCAGTTTGGGAGACTTGATCTTCTCAAGCTTCTCAGCCAGGGTCGCCATGATGAAAGGGATCGACCGACCGGCAAATTGAGAAGCGGATCCAACAAAGGTGAAGTTGGTAGAGAAAGAAGAAAAAGAAGAGAGATGGAAGAAGTTTGCAAGATTGCGGAGACTTTTTTTTTGTGGTCCAGCGAGAGAAAAAAAAAAAAGGTACAGGATTCTTGGCGGCGGTAATCGATAGCGGTGGAGATTTGCACTGGAGGAGCCATCGATATGGGAATGATATGACAGAAACCACCAGCTGTGGTGCGGCTGGGCTTCGCAATTAAATGGCAGAAATTAAATGGGAGAATAATATGCAATGTCTACTGTCTATCTGATATTTCTAGGAGATTTATCGCGAAAGAGCGCTGTTTGGGACCCGCCCTGTCCTACAACCGCAGAAAGAAGCACTAGAAAATGGCCCCAATGTCAAGAACAAATAGGGAAAAAAATATAATAGTCAGACATAGCATCGTCAAGCATGGCTTCTATCTTTTTATCGACGGCCATATTCTCCCAGACTATAGCTCCGATCTTTCCCCCCAATTCCCCCCCTTCTTTAACCCACCTCCTCACCACATGCATCCCAGGGAGGAACGTCTCCCACTCATCCGTCGATTCTCGCGACTTCAGTCGGTGCGATTTGAAACAAAAATAGCTCGCAGGGTCTGACGGAGCAATGGGCTACGGCACTGCCTCGCGAGGCAAAGCCAGGTCAGGGACTGATTGTACCCTCGACTCTCTGCGACGGCCCGGAGGAGACCATTCTGCAGCCTCCACCTATCCAGTGTCCGACAGATGCTCGAGAATCACTGCGTGCCCTTTCTGTATACATCCCTCAAGGCTATATAATTATCCCTATCCGAGGCACCTTCTCGAGGCGACCCGCACAGATCGACGACAATCGATCGGCGGAGCAAAAAAAGGAAAAGAGGAAAAAAAAAGGGGGTAGCTAGCTATTCCGACTTCGATGTCTCTGGCTGGTGCTGCTGGTCTAGAAGAGGATCTCCCCACTGTGTTCGGCCTCGAACCCAAGACCTTGTAGCTTGTTATTTCGCTTCTTGTCTCCCGTTTTCCGTTCGTTGTCTTCCTTCTTCTTCAGTTCAAAGACTTCCTGGAAGGAGGCCTTTTGGAGCGTCGGGGGGATGTCGTCTTCCTTGTCGAGATCCTAAGACAAGACAGAATAGTCAACATCGACAGTCCACCAAAAACAAAAGCAAAGACAACAAAAGAAGGGGGGGGGAAGGGGGGTGGAAGGGGGGAAGAAGTTGGCCATACAATTTCACCCAAAAGCAGCACATTCTCCCCTCGTACAAGGAACACTCCTCGGGGGATATCCGCATACAGATTACCAGCATAGAGCCGCTCTGTGGTATCTTGAAGAACCAAGTTCGCTGTAAACCCAAAGAAGATAAAAAAAAAATTATCCCCAACAGTTAACAAGTGCCACTTCATCAAATGACGACGTCTTCAGAGGCGATCATCTCATACCGAACTGGTCCCATGTTCTCAATACCCCAATCAATTTCCTGCCATCTCGCAAAACTAGAACTAACTTCTCTGGCCTGGGCGTTAGCTCCGGTACCTCGTCAAAACTAAATGAAGGGCGGGGCAGAAAGGGAAAGAGGGAAAGGTAGACATAGAGAAACGCACTATCCGTCAAATCTAATAACTGCGCTGCAGTCGTGAACATCTGTGGAGGTAATTGCGGTGGTCCATGTGTCATCGGTCCCAGCATGTTGTTCTGCGGGGGGAATCCCTGAGGCGCATTCCCGTGCTGGCCACCGCCAGAATTATCATTGATAGAGAGTCGCTCCATTAAGATCGCTGAACACGCGCGCGGGATGTGAGAGAAAGCAGGAGGGGGGTGAAATGTGTTGAAATAATGGAAGAAAGAACTGGCAGTCCTTAAGCGCGCGGGCAGTAGATTAGGCGGGGGGTCAACTAAAACAAAAAACTGTCCCTTTCTGGCTTTGGGTGATCAAAGACCGGGTATAGAGAGTAATAGCGAGTCGAGGTGTCAGCAAGAAGTACTTCGTTGAGTCGAGAATTGAGAACTGCTAGACTTTGGCGCTTTTGCAGCATCGGATGTGGAGCGACGGCGGTGTTTGTTCTGTTTGTCTCTTCTCTGGCTGCGATGAAAGACGGCCATTTCTTCAACGACGTCTTGTCTTGTCTGTTCTCTTGGTTAATATTGTATATGATATATGATATATTATACATTATATATAATATATTATATATTGGTGTTTTTATGTCGATTAGTACAAAAGTACATTGTGAAGTATACCTAATCTACTGTATTACAAGGCAGACATTTAAACAACGGCCCTCTAGCGATGTATATAATTAAAATCGTCCGCTCGAGCCTCATCTGCAAAAGGAAGACCTGATAAAAAGACCACTGGTTTCATAATCTTCATGGGAAATTCCACACTAACATACTCTGTAGTAATACTTGTAAGATTCATGAATATTTAATACCATGTCCTAACACCGCAGCAAGATGGTCTCCTGCATCCCATCTCCACCCAACCCAGTTGATGCCTCACATTCTCCCACAGCCCCCGGAAAAGACTTTGACCCCCAACTTCCAAGGCGCCAGGCTGACCTGATCCGATGCATAAGATACGAGTTCTGTGGGGCGATGGGATGTATCGCAAGCTGACTCTCACCGAGTCTTGCAAAGTTCAAGCGCTGCATGGATGTGACGAGGTGCAGGATGGGGGCGACTTCATCCAGGGATGACCGGATGGATTGATCCCCTGTTTACTAATAGAATGGTGGCTTGGTAGAAAGTTCATTTTTTTTTTATTTCTCCATATTCTTCCTGCGGCTCTAGACCAGACAGATCTGCTTCCGTTGACGTGGAAGTGGTCATAATACAAGGGTCAAAAATAATGAAAATGTCTGAAGAACGAACCAGACGAAAACCGGGAGGGAAAAAAAAGATCAAACAACCTAACTGCTGAATCATACATCACAAATTCATGTTGCCTAACCGGTAGGCATTTTGTTGCTTCTCTCCTTCATGGGAGAACCCATTGCGTGAGGATAGACCCTTGTTCCAACGCAAGTAGGAATACAAAAAGGGGAGGGTCTGACTTTAGGAGTACGTTTGATACAGGTGTTGTGTGCTGACACTGATGAAAGAATGCACATCGGGGGGTGGGAAGGGAGGAAGGAAAGATTTTCTCAAGCAACGTTGACCCCCCGTCGCTGACCTCGCATTCGCTCCTCTCGTCGTCGGCTATAAGGAGCGCAGTATGGCTCGTCTGAAGAACCAATGTTCGCGCGAACTGGTTCCTGCGAGCGATGGTACGCAGGGCTAGACGGCGGGGGCGCAAGCTGCATCATCTTGAACTGATCAACGCTGATCACTCTAAGACGATAGAGGTACTGCATTAATTCGAAATCGGCTCGACTCCCCGCTAGAGTCTGACCTTGCTGATAGTGGGCTACATCCACGTGCTCAAGCATGAGATCCCACGCTCGATAGTGCGGGGTGCTGGTGAACCGCTCCCCGGGACAAAGCGGACAGCGTGCTGTATCTGGCGGCTCGTGCGTGCGAAAATGGCTGAGAACGTGCGTTTTCCATTCCTCGGTGTCGTCGAATGTGTCCTGACAGTCCAAAATATGGAACAGACAGGCATATATATGGTTCTGGTGAGAAGGAGGCGGCGGCGGTGGTGACGGAGAAGGAGAAATGAGATGTTGCTGGAGCGCATAGTTGGAGGGGATGACGAGAGCCCCAGTACCGTCCTCCTCCTCCAGAATACCATTACCTACAATCCCCGATGCCCACATTGTGTCCAACGACAAGCTCGAAGACGCTGTGGTCGAGGACGCACTATCACTCGATAAAGACGGGACGGCCGCTACTAAATCAAATCGTGGCGGGGCTCCAATAGCCCTTTGCCCCGGCTCACCAGAGCAACACCTCGCGTTCTCTTCCTCCTCCATCCTTGGAAATCCACGACGACGGTAGTCCGTCCTAGTATCACAGGAGGCTAAATCCTGATAGTGAAAGGTTGTGTTGGAGACTCCTGAGAGCGAGCACAGAGATGCAATTCGATCCGCGAAGCTAGGCGAGCTATCCTGTTTCCACATCTTTAGTCTGTGAACAGCGAGTATATACGCAGCCTCGACCATGTTTGCGAAGACTGCATCACCAGGCCCATATTTAGCGGGGCGGTCGCAGTGGTAACAAGGACATTGAAAGGGAACACGGGGAAGAACGAAGAAAGGAGTGGTAAAAAGCCAACTGGTTACCTTTTATATTGATCGTCCTGGGTGGAAGTAGAGACACGCCTTTTATTTTCTTTTTTCCTTATTTTTTTTGATTTCTTCAGGCCGAAACAGACATACCTAATCTAGGTAGACAACTGCATCAACTACAAGGGTCCAAATGGAAAAGGGCGAGTCAGCAGCCATGGCTTGGTTGTAGGAGCGTGGCGGGGAAAGAGAGGGGGAAAGGGAAAGAGAGGAAAGCAGCTGAACGAAGGTGGATGGACAATAACGAAGGGAAAGGGGATGGGAAAAATAGCATGCAGAACAGACGGATGGACGGAGCCGATGGGAGAGGATGAGAGACACAAACAAGTATTATTGTTGCTCCTGCTGGTTACAGGAAATGGCAGTTTCTCCGGTGAGGTCGGAGCACGACGTCCGATCGATCATCTTTCATCCCCAGTCCATTAACCTGGGGCCACGTCCCCCAGATGCCAGGTAATAATAACAACAGTGATGATAAATGGCAAACAAGAGTGTCTAGATTCCCGAGACCGAGTCGTCAAGACTAGGTGAAGCTATTATTATTATTATTCGCCTACCCAGTTATCCTCCTTGTGCAGTTTCTGAACTTCAGGCTCTTCTTTATCGACCCCGACGGCTGCCGTACGGATTCTGGGGGCGCGAAAAAGCAACACCCGAGAAAAACTCGTCCTTCGCAGCCAATCCAGGCCCGGGCGCATATCTAATCAATGGATTGGAAGAGGAGGGAGTATGTATATACTCTACACAAGAGTGTAGCCCAGACAAAGCACTGTCATAATAATATCGTGAAGAGGAAAACGTATGCTCGGCATATTCTGTATTTCATCTAGATGCTGTAGCAAACCAGCCACAGAGAGTCTAATCCACAATGGAGACTATTAATATAATAAATATCAAACGGACGAAAGTTATTCAGCCTTGGAGAGACAAAAAAAAGGGCAGCTGAAGAGCATAATCCGATTGGAGATGATTTCACACTCAGAAAAAAAGAAACCAAGCGATCAAGGTTTATGAGAAGGGGAGAAAAGAAGTTTAGAAAAGAAAAAGATCCATCCATCTATCAGGGACGCCTCGCAAAGTAGTATAATCAAACAGGAGTGTAAAAAAAAAAAAGGAAAGGAAAACAACCTAATCACCTGACACCAATGATGCCCATGAACCAAACAATAAATGCACAAGTAGTCTATTTGTTCGTAGCACACATGAAAAAAAAAAAAAATCCCAAATGACTGGGATTGTGGCCATTGGCTCTTCAATTAGAAACGTTCTGCCAGATCACCACCCGCAATGGAATTGCTGCTTGACGAAGAAACTGATGTAAACCCTGAAGCAGGATTTAACATGTCCTGAACTGCCACTTTGGGGACCTGAGGAACAGGAAGTTTTCGCTGTGTACCATCGGGCCGAGACATGATGTCGCTAATGCTGGGTCCCATATGAGACTGGGTCGGGCTGTAGTAGTTGGGCCCGTCTGGCTGAGGCTCCATCGGAGCAAGTGCGGGAGTGTGGTGGAGAGACAAATGACGAATTGAAGGTAGATGTAATTCGCTAGACCCCAAAGGCTTCAATCGCGGTGAATGGGCAGGAGTAGCGAGGGGGGTGTGATCGGGTGTAGGGGAGAGTGAGTCATGGGAGAATGTGGGCGAAGAAGGAGCAGTCGAGTTGGGGGAGTTGGGCCTGGAGCGCTTGACACGGTGCGAATAGCCATCTTCGTCCTCGTGTGAATGGGAGCGGTTCATGCTATGAGAGATTGCATACGCTGAGAGAGAAGGGAGTCTGCTGTTTCCATGATGGCGGGAGCTGAATAAATGATGGTTGCGCTGACCAGAGTGGAATCCGTAGTGTTCATCCCGCTCAACTTGAGATGCAGCAGTAGCGAGCAGATTAATGTCCATGCCAGATGATGCCCGGTCGCTATTGCGAGCGTAGGGTCCCAAGTTAGAGCGCATGTGATTCGCATAGTTGGAGAACGAATGCGGGGGTGAGATATCTGGAGAGCCGACCTGGGAGACAGGCGCAGACCGGGTGATTGGTTTGCTAGGGGGAGGCATCATAGATCCTGCATTGTTGACCATCCCATTATTTTCCTGGTTTGCTGCTGCAGCGGCCGCGGCTAAATGCTGCGCCTTGTTGCTGCGTCTCGAGTTCGGGTTGTTGTGAATTCGCGAGTGACGAGTAAGTTCGTCCGAGCGGCTGAAGCGCTTTGTGCAGCCTGGAAACTGGCATGCGTGGGGCTTTTCACCAGTGTGTGTGCGAATATGTCTAGTCTGGTGCTCAAGACGATGGAAGGCCCGATCGCAAAGGGGGCATTTGTACGGTCGGGGAAGATCCTGACGTACTTCCTCGGTGGCAGGACGAACACCCTTCATGAGTGGAGGCAGTAAGCTCACAGAGGAAGCCATTGATGAGGGAGACTGGGCACTGGACGGGGTAGAAGCGTCCTGAGTAGTAGGAGTAGTAGGAGTAGAAGGAGTTGAGTTGTCTTGGGGGTTCAGCAGATTAGAAAAATCCACTGAAGAAGCTGGTTGTGGCATGTGAAGCTCGTCCGACTGGAGCTCCGACGAGATCAAGGTGGGACAGAGTTGGACTTTTTGAAGCACACGTTCCGGGGGGGATGTAGTTAAGCAAGAGCCGAGGCGAAATGATGCTCGTAGTGGCCAGGGGAAGCTAAATCGGCGTAGTCGATCACCACCCTATTACGTCCTAGACCAACCCTTGATAAGGAGTGATGATATTGAAAAGCCGCAAGGAGGACGAAAAGCCCTGATATGAAGCAAGACAGACACTTGGGAGAAAAGGGGATGATTTTTATCGAGGAGGGAGAGGCGGGGAGGACGACGACTCTCCTTATCCAAGGGATACAGCGGGAGAGTGATAAGAAGTGTTCAAGTCCGATTCGGCAACTGACTGATGAGTCGGGATGGATCAGGTCGAGAATAATGAAGTTGAGCAAAAGTTTCGAAAGGAGAAAGAGAGAGAATCAAAAATCTGGAGAAACAATCTGGGGGAAGGAGGATATAAAAATGAGAGCCGGAATGGAGGGGGGAGAGAAGAATGAAACAGAGCTCGGGGGAGGGGAGGGAGAGTAAGAGGTTGCAGAGGGGGTGTTATCGGAATTGGAGCAGGTAAAAAAAGGTAAAAGGGTAAAAAAAAAAGAAAAAAAAAATTCTTGCAAGTACTTTGTGTGTGGGGATGAATATTGGGGGGGCAAAAAAGGGAAAAAAGGAAAAAAATAAAATAAAATTCAAAACGGAAAAGAGGAAAAAATGGAGAAAAAAGAGTATTACTATGAGAAAATAAAAATAAAAATAAAAGAGAAAAAAAAGAACGTGCTCAAACCAGATCGGCTGCTTTGCTTGAGCCTTGGAGATTTGCCCGGGCCGGTTAGCAGTGGGGGAACGCCTTTCTTTTACTAAGAGAAAAAATACATGCTAATTATGCCCCCAGACAATGGTGGTGGTTGTACTCTGTAGTATTATCTGTTTATCTTTTGCCAAATACCTAAGTGTCATCCTCGAGTCAGACAGCGCAGGCGGCACTCCGTACAGTTGTATAGTGTACGATAGATACAAACTCACCTCAGTCAGTACAGAGTAAGTATGTAATGAAAAGGGCCAAAAAGAGTAGGGAAAAAAAGAATGTGGGGCAGACCACTAACTTCTAGTAAGAGTAGTACCTCAGTGTATGAG
This sequence comes from Aspergillus funiculosus, assembly GCA_027569145.1. Lineage (NCBI taxonomy): Eukaryota > Fungi > Ascomycota > Eurotiomycetes > Eurotiales > Aspergillaceae > Aspergillus > Aspergillus funiculosus. Next base: position 752,658 of record JAPDEN010000012.1, read on the forward strand.
CGGGAAAGTCAATAGGGTGACGGAATAGTGGAAATACAGGAACTGCAGAAGTGGCTGCAAGGCCTGGAGAAGTGCGTGCGCCGTATTTTGGCTGCGAAGGGCTGTAAAATAAGCCAAGCCTGGTACATGCGTAACAAACAGCCTGCACTCAACTTCTGATCCGGCTATCGCGGAAGATCAGGGAATCCTCCTACCTAATATTATTATTAAGTATGGAGTCCTTTCTCTACGACGGAGTATACTGCCTAACTACGCAACAACCATGATCTTCAAGTTGATAGTCAGTAGCACATGAAGCTGAAGGCTAAAATTACGTGATTATTTCTGTAACTTGCAGAATCGACAATAATTAGCCATGTGATGGCCAGTCTTTCATCATCTGAGGTTTTCCGTGCTTGTCTTGTCACCTTGATAGACAAGGAAATTATGCAATATTGGTCACTCCCTACACACATGATACGATCTGTTCAACATCCCCTTTCCCCCTCTCCCTCTTCCCCCTCCACCCCCCAAAAAAAAGAAATGAAAAGATAGATAGACAGAATTATGTGATGCTAAGAAACTAGTGATCATTTAGTTCTTATTTATTTTTTTCTACTATATTTTCCTTTCGTCCCGTCTTGGGGACTCGCGACATCCTATTTTTGTTCCCCAGCTTATCTGAGGCATCAACGGGGAACATCGATAGGACACTACCTAGGTACAGCTGAATAGTCTAGACCTGTCGATCAAGTAGCTTGGTTGACAGGGTAAAAAATTTACTACCAACCTACCAGCAGGGCGCGCGAAGAAGAGCCCAATGGGAGAAATGAGTTGACACTGGACAGATGACAGATGTGACGAAGTCATTGATTCAACAATGAAAAGCCTAACCTAGCAGGCAGGGCGACGTGCTGATGTCGAGAGTCATACGATGGATGAGATCCAATACTTCATCATTCATCATCACGAAGCTAGGCCAGGAGAGGCCACGAAAATATGCCGGGATGACGCCTCGAGCGGGTAGTAGTCGGAATTGCGGGGTGAAAAGCCCAATACCCAGACTTACTCAGAAGTACTACCAGCTACAACTGTACTGAGCGTATTGCTCAGTACTCTGCGGTATCTATAAGTACCTAAGTACTACTAGTACTTACTTACTAGGTATTCTAATTACTACAGGTAGGTAGGTAGTTAGTAGTAACTACCTAATTGCATCAGCCTCATGAGTCATATGTGTTGGCCCAATGCAAAGGAAACTTGAGGGTGCGGTCTGGAAATGCTAAACTGGAAACTCTGATCGGTTTAAACGCCCTGGGACTGTGCTGTAAAGTCAAAAATGCTGGTTAAACCCTTTTCATGCTGCTACCTGGTGGGAGACCCGACTATTTTACCGCGATAACGGGCGGCTTCAAAGACTGATTTGCCTATTTTGATCTGCCGAATTAGGAAGTATTCCCTCCGCGTTGCACAATTTAGTGGTGGCAACAATAAGTCGACCGCATAATTATCGGCTTTGTCGAGCTCGCCCAGCTCTCTATCTCCCCCCAAATCAACAATGAACTGGGGTGAACTTGGGGCCTGACGACCCTGTCACCGCTGGGGCGAGATTGTCGTCTAGACTCTGACACCTGGACTGGGGGCCGGGTTCAGGGATTGAGATTCTCTTCCCCCATACCCATCGCTCTAAGGAAGAACACTCTGCATTGTTTCATCTAAAGCTCAACCCGGGTCAGTATAAGCAGCAGGCTCTGATAGAGGGAAAAGGAGAAGGAGAAGACCAGAACGCAGCGGAGAAGGCTGGAGCAGATGAGTACGGCCAAAACGAGGGGGAAGCTCGGAAGTTGAGCTCCGCAATCGGTCCCCAGATCCACCTACATAGTACTGTTTTTGTGCGGAGCATGTTCCCCCAGATGTCGCTTTTGGGATCTATAATTCTCTCCAAAGTACATACTACTTAGTAGGTTACAGGTATTCTCTGCCCATGTTGGCGACCTCACACTCCTCGTAAGCGCGAGGCTACTTCTGGTGGTAAAAATAGCCATAATAGTACTCTGTATAGCCGTTCCCGAGCTACTGCATCCTGTTCCTACTTGGCCACGATTGAGCTTTATCATTATGTTTTAACTTTAAGGGCCTATCGGAGGCTAAGACAGTCACCAGAATAAAAGAAAGATACAGATTCGGAGGGATAGGCCAATCGGGAACACAGTCGCTTGACCCTTTCTCTCAAGCATGTCACACTCTTTGTCTCTTTCTCAGTCTCGCGCGCCCTAATTTTTTCTCTTTTCCTTTATTTTACCGAAAAGAATGAGCTGCTCTATGCAAGGGTTACAAAGGTACGATGAGGTACCTAGGTCCTAGGCATCAACTAAACCCCAGGACTAAGATAACACCACCTCAAGGAACAATCAAGAGGCCAAAAAAGCTCATAGTAATTTAGTTGAATTCGAAGGTGGCCGTTGACGGGAGATCCAAGGACTTGGACAACATGCACAAAGCCGTTTCAGCAGTTTTCCTTAGTGGTAGATCACAGATGGCCCCCGGGGGGTCCGAGAGGACACTGGCCACGCAATTGGTGAGGCGGGTGGTGGGATGTGGATGGTACTTAGGTATCAGATGGAGCTCGGTTAAAAAAGAGCGATCCAGAAGAAATAATGATAACTATGACCCTTTTTATTACAAGGTACAACAGACTGCACTACTTTTACCATGGCAGACAAGTACCCCTCTCCCGTCCTTGTTGTCTATGAACATCATTTCTGCGCAATGCGGTTCTTATTTGGTCTATCATTGGTCTATCAATCTTGAGTCTCGACATGCAGCATGCAGAGGGTAAGATGAAGCATGTCCTCTGTATGCAAAGAGGACAGAGCACTTCCCAACCTTTAATCTCTCAATAACAACGACTCTGAATATCGAGGAATAAAAAAAGAGAGATCGATGATACTGTCTTCGTTACCAAAAAGAGGAAAGGCTGAACCTTCCCCACCAAACTGGGCGTAGCTGATAGGATAAATTCGGATGATCACCAGATAAGGCAGGTCACTCTGTCTCCTATCAATTTCTCCTTGAGCCTGATACATACCTATTATTATTATTTTTTTTCGCGCACCGCGTTAGCCAGCAAGTAAGGTATGTCTTAGTCATGCGGCCTGGGGAATCTTCAAACACTGAATATGCCTATTCTGCCAGATAAGAGAACCGCAAAAGTACTCAATTCAGCTGCACAAAGAGTCTAGAGCCTACGTACTGCGTCCTGGTAGGGTGGCATAGTCTTCCGTCCATTCAACGACGCCTTAGCAGCTATCACTGCTTCCACTATATCAATGTATTATTTTGTTTTGCCCATCTCGAATATACAGTACTACGGAGTACTTTTCCGTGGATAAACTACTAGCAGTAGTAAGTTCTAACTAGAAGCTCTTAACTCCCACTATTATCCGGCAGGTCATGTGCCAAATTATTTCGATGAATAATTAATTGCACTCATTCTGTGGGGTCTCTGGAGGGGAAATCCTCCATACCAGTTACTAGTACTCCAGAGTAATATCCAGTGCCATAGTTGATGAACCTGCTTTAGAAATAATAGCAGTAACAATAATTACCTTGGGTAGTGGTGAATTACTAAATACTTCTGAGTAAATAAATAGCAATACTCAAAGTGATCTCCAGACACATCCATAACAGACTGCGGAGTACAGACTACAAAGTCTGGAGTTAGTCACACGCAGGTACCAGAAGTTGGCAACACAACTAATTACCTACCAAGGTAGGATCCACAAAATTCCTGGGGCGGTAATCTGTACCCTGGAAATTGCATTCGAGTACCAAGATCCTATCATTTCTTTTCTCTGGGGCACGACTACCACTACGCAGTACGTAGTACGGAGACCAGACATTGACAGTAGGGGAGGGAGATTCGGGGGGAGGACATAGGACTCCGTTTAGGCTACGGAGGAGATGTCCCTCTGTGCTCTAGCTTCGTTTCTGGCTCGGCGAATGTACGGAGTAGTTAAGGTCTTTACACCGTATGGAGTAATTAGTAGTTAACTACATGGTAGGCAATGAGCAATGCTGGACTAGCGGATATTTGCCGGGTTTTACCGAACCATTCGAGATGGCTTGCAGGAGTTTGTTTGGGCTGATTATGGTGAGCATAAGAGTACTACTACCGCTGGTACAACTACTAATATAGCACTATAGTTGTAAACACGGGATAAAAAACGAGAAATAGTCAAAGGTGTCCTCAAGGTTGAAGTCCGTCACGGGCTCCAGCAACGGCTATTGAATGGTCATTTTGAAATTTGCACAGCCCCAGCTCCGTTCCTCCGTTCCTCCGTACACTTCACAGCCTTATCAAGTAAAATATTCTGCCTATCGTGCGAAGTCGCGAGTGAGATAGACGCCGACGGCATCCATGGATCCTGAAGATCCTCCGTTCTCTCTAATTGGTTCCCAATAATCCATTATTCACCTTTTTGCGATTCCTTAATTGAAAAAACACGGAGTTGCGGAGGAGATCTAAAAGGCTAAAAAGGATCCCCCACCGACACATGCAATAGTCAATATTGCCAATACTGGCATGTACATACATGGTACAATCATCTAATAATGATAAAATCAAACTCTAAAACAAAAGAAGAGAGCATCTTACGCGCTCAGTAATAGAAAGGGAAACTCTGTCACCCCTTTCCACGTCACCACACAGGTTTCACTCCCTGTTGAGTCTCCGTTTCAGTTGAAGATCCTCGTCAGTCTCCATGATGATCGTAAGGTTGGTCGTGGTCTACTTCTGATTCATCAGGTTCTCTCTTGTCGATGCGACCACTCACGTCACGTAGACACGAGTTGTCTCAAGGCTCTTGTTGTCACCTAGCACCTCATGGTGGTGAACTTGAAGTTTTATTGGTATACGACAGTCTACTACTAGTACTAGGTAGAGGAGTGTGACACCACACAACTGTCATTGTCCTTGGGGGCCGCAGTCCAGCCGTCCATCCATCCTGGTGCAAGTCGGTCAAGGCTATCGCGCCAATTACAGAGGAATTAAACCTGATGGTGAATATCAGATGATGTCTAAGAGAATAGTAGAGCTGAAGATATGAGAAGAATTTCCGTCTCTTGTTTTCCCCAAGTGAGTGATCATCCGGAAGCTGTATACCTCATCTCTCGGGGAAAGAAATTGGGGGAGGAAATAATGTAATATGATACTTACTTTAATCCCTGCCCCTAGGGTTCTTTCTTATCAATAAAAGTATGTCAGGCCTATGTACCGAGGAGGTATATGTCTGTCATAGTATTATCTTTTTAGATAATAGGAATGCGCCTACGTACTCTGAATGGCCCTCTCCTCATCAAATGGCGCCTGTTAATTCCTTCTTTGGAGTTCTAGTACTTTCTTCAGTTTACCCGTTGCACATCATTGCGGGGGTGAATCCTTTTGGTCCCCGTCCACCAATTTTTATCTCATTTTGAGTTTCAAATGACGAGAATGATGTGCTTGAGCCTTGCTGGTTTGGTCCATGGATCCGAGATCGCTGGCTTTCTTCATGGAGTCATTCTTCCGCTTCCCCGATCTCGCTTTTGGTGGGAATTTGGAAAATAATACCCCTGTTGGAAACCGTGATCTTCTGTGTCTAAAAGTCTGGACTCCTGGAGTCTCGCGCAATCCCTGGGGGCAATTAGACAATTACTCAGAGTGTGGATGTCTGGAGATGGGATGGGAGATCATGGCCTGTGGCTAATTACTACTTTGGTGTTGCCTGATCCTCCAGTTTGTCGGTGTGGGGTGTTGTGTTGATGATCTGCTTACTCACAGTTGCTGGGGCTTTCATTAACTACTACCGTCACCAAGGCAATTTTTGACCATGATAAGCAATCAACCAACTATCTTCCTTAACAGATAGTTCCTTTCATTGAGGCTTTCCGTCAATTCCCCGGTCTACCCTGAGGTATCTCTGTGGTGCAAGAAAAGGCGGGAAAACAGTCTGTATCCGGATGCAGGGCGTTGATTTGAGGCGCATAAAGCTGAAGCAGCATCAACCCACCATGCCTAGTTCCTGCCTGAAAGATTGGATGGGCAAAAAAAATGGTCCTCTACAATGACCCGCTGCATGTTGCACCACGAGAAGCACTCTTGAAAGCAAAGAAAAAAAGTGTTTAGTGTGAAATACGGGGCAGGAAATATACGTAACCACCAGTTGTCTCCTCTCGCTCAATCAAAAAGGAAGAACCTTAGGGGGGGGGTCGTATCGATTATCAGCTCTTATTACACAAGAGTTTTGGATCTCACCGTCCCTCTTCATCGCTTGAAGCTGCAGGCCGGCCAAGGTTTAAGAAAGGCTATTGTTATTATTGGTATTGTCTCTGCTGGATCTGTGCGACACATCCCACCATTCATCATGACCAGAATGCGAGACACGTACACGCAACAGCATAGCCCATGACTCGGATATGTGTATCACCATAATGGATATATATAGTATATCTTACTCGGTTCTTGGGGACTACCATTACTACCGACCTGGCAACCCAGAAGGGCAACAAGTCGTCCGAGCACTGGGTACCCCGGTAACACTCGCTAGCCCTTGACGGGAAATGCCCACCATTACTACTGACAAAAAGGAAATGGAATGCATGAATTAGGAATTCCGTCCCCGTCGATAATCATCGCGGTTTGGTGACATCTGAATGCTTGGCGGATATCATATGCGGGGACGGAATCTGGGGCAGATTAAAAAAAAGAAAAAAAAGTCCCAATAATCGCCAGGGTTGAGAAACCCGAAATCCTTACCCAAGTTGCCAGTCCAATAGACACAAGTGATCGCTGATTGAGGGCTGACAACGTCATGAATGTTACAGCCCATCTCCCCATACGCAGCAGTGATGGTGGCCTTATCTGAGGACTATCGTGTCATGATGAATGAACAAGGGAGCTCACATTTATTCTGCGCTGAGATAGCAGATAGGGAAGGCGGAGTGACCTGCGCCGGGAAAGTATTACAATACAGTACTTGTCAATACGACCCTCGGCGTCACATTGCCACAGCTACCACGGCCTTTTCTCTCTTAACACCACGCACCGAGAAGTTCCCCCACAAGGCACCAAGACCAGCGATCTGGAATCCATAAGCTTCTGGAACGGGGAGCTTTGGCCCAATAAAACAGGGGTATTGTATCATCCTGATATCACTGCTTCATTATTACCTTACTACGATGGATTTATGAAAGTCTTTACCCCCCAAGCTGTGCGGGGCCGACAATCCACTGAATCCAGAACGGAAGAAAGGATTGAAATTGAATAATAATACCGTTCCCCGTCCCAGCGCATCATTTTCCGGTAGTTATTCTGGGTTACTGCGGAGTACTACCTTTGATATTTCTCTCCACGGAGTCTCCAGGCCGCCGAGATACGGTTGGAAGCTACCTGATTGGCGGAAATGAATATTCCATCCCTGTAGTAAATTGAGATGCTCTGATCATAACCTCAGTTACAAGAGTTCTAGAAGTGAACACAAGCGCTGGACATAGAAAGAGAGCAAGGATTACAAGCCGTGACTTTAACCTCAAAGGTCCTCTCCATGACAATACTGCAATACCTATGTAGTCAACTCTGGGAAGGCTCCACCCCTATTCAGAATACGCAATAATAATAATATAATAATAATTATTTTAAAAAGTTATAAAACGAAGGATGATCTTATAAAGGAGTTATTTTCCCGGTGTAGCGACAATCATAGGCATTTGCCATCGCGGGCAAAATCCGGAGTAATACCGAGAGATACCCAGGCCCTACTACTACTAAGGTACGAGGCAGTAAGGTACCCCTCGGTAGGCTCAAAGAGGCATGTATTAGCTAATCCACAGATACCAAATACAACTTCGCGCTGTCCGACTCGCCTCCCTTACTTTTCTTGGGTCAATGACACGTCGCCTCAAACAGGCTCTCTTTTTTTTTTTTTTTTTTTTTTGCCCTTTCTCTCGCGGGCAGTTAGCCCGAGTCTCGCTCTCTCCTAATCCATGGTGGATTCCGAAACGAGGAGTTCTCCGGACGGAGGAGCCCCGGTAAGGTATCTTTAGATTGAATTTCGCAATCGATGGACTACTAGATTTTGACTTTGGCTTTGTTCCAGCGGGAAAATATTCTCGAGGAGATACTAATGGCTGGATGGCTGGCTATCTTTGGAGAATTTTTTTTACTCAGCTGATTGATCCGCCGAGAAGTGGTGGACGGTAAACAGGGACGGTGGACGGTGGACGGTGGACGGTGGACTTTGGGGTCCCTGTTCTGTTCTCCCGAACTCCTAGACCTCTAGTAGTAGCTCTTAGTGAGGTACTAGTTTAGCTGTACTACACATAGACTTGGGGGGGGGGGGGGGAGGAGGGGGGGTAAAATGAGCTTGGGGAGGGAAAATTCGACCATGCCATGGAGATGATAAGACTTGGTTATTATTATTTCGCGCAAAACGCATCAATAATAATCAAATGGATACTACTACTACTACTACTACTACTTCTACTACAATCTACTATAGCCGCCGCAATTGCCCCTCTTGGAAATTGTCTCTTAAAAGGGGCAATCAATAAACCCCCCTTTTCCCGAGAAAGTGGGTTGCAATTATATAGTAGCAGTAGCAGTAGTAGTACCCCAGGTTCTGTGGGAGCTTGTGATAAGCCATGGTGCAAGCGACTTTCACATGCTTTGAAAATTCAAGTTTCTGCTCGAAATCATCGAATATCTCTCTTGTACGACCTTGTGATTCTTATCCTACCGGGGAATCGGCGGAGTCTCCGCAACACATGCTGCACGCTGGATAGATAGGACAGCACCACAGACCAAGGTACGTGGCACTGGCATAACATACCTAATTACTAACAGGCGATGATCCCTGTAATAAAATCTATCCACCTTTTCCTGACGATCAAGGATTCAGAACAGAGCAAAAGACAGAATGGATGGTACGGTACATACATAGCTAGTCCTGTAGAAGTTGTTAGTGGTAGAGTATCCCAACAGAAAGCAAAATTACCCTAATCATAGACCAGGAGGGGGACAAGGGCTAGAAAATCACGACCACGTCAAACGAAAGCTGATTCGATTGCGTCATGCAAATGATTTGCAGCTAATCCAGGAGTCAAGACATGGGCCTGCTTTAGTGTGGCGCGCTGCCGTGTCGAGAGAGTCTAGACAGCAATCTCCCGCCGCGGGCAGGCTGGATCTGTGCGCTTCGTGACTGTGTAGTCTGTATGGAGATGGCGTGCGGGCTATAGAGATTGAAAGATATTATTATTATTGTTGTTGCTGTTGTTAATACATGTTTTTTTTTTTGGCAGGAATTCAGATATCCAGCTAAACTTACCTATGTAATCACAGTTTCAGATGGTCTGTTGATATCCTTGGGTGGAGCCATACTCTTTCTGATTGCTATACAACTCTTCCGTAATGGCTACTACGGTGTCATCATATGTCGCCCACTTATGTAAATGGATTTGTAGGGGAAAGCAGTCTTTGAAAATCATCAAATAGTGTAGGAAGTTCTCTTCCTGGGTAAAACAGTAGATCTTGCAGTAGGAATCGTACGATCCAGTAGGTTCTCTAAAGCATTTACAGACAACAACCTACATTTCGAGTACTTATCTATAGGGTCAATCGTTGGGATATACATATGTGCCGTACCACTGGAATTGATTGATTTGCATGTAATAAGTTGTTGCCTTTGCTGGTCTGATGCGGTTCTCTACAGCTACCACGGAAAAATATATAGAACCTAAAAACTAGTGATATATAAAAAGGTATTGACTGTACGCCATAGCATATCCCCTCTGGTGATCTCTCTAATAAGAGAATAATTTATATTGATATATCATGTCTAGAATCCACATTATAACTCACAAGAGAGAAAAAAGAAAGCTGATCCTAGCTATTTTAATTAAGCAACATGATAACTGTGTAATTGCACCAGTCTGATATAATCTCTGTGCACAGGGAGAATGTATGTATGTTATATACAGTGAAATACAAAAAAAAGAACATGAGGCTGACCCGATTCGAACGGATAACCTTGCGATCTGGAGTCGCACGCGCTACCGTTGCGCCACAGCCCCTGTTGGAGTGAAAGGCGATTTTTTTGCCTATATAATGAGGACCTATTTTACAAAAGACACTCTCTGTAGACGGGTCCGTGTTTAATCTTTTTGGGCCTTTTACTTCCATCTGCTGTCATCTACCCCATACTGGTATCTATGATTGAAAATCCGAAGACACAGAGGGTTAATAAAATGGTCTGTATATCATATATGTGTAGAGAAGTATTTTTATAAAATTTTATCCATAGACGCTCAATATCTCCAGCGATACTCTGTTTACCTACTCAGCACTGCTCTACAGAGTAGAGATACTGACAAGAGAGTAACAAACCAACACCCGGAGGACGGCGTTCCGTCATTCTCCCGTTATCAGAGCATACATAGTACTCTGCAGGTATTCTGTAAAATTGTAACTGTTTAGGTGGGACCTAAGGATTGCAGAGAGCTGAAGCCTGATAGCCTACAGGAAAAGAGGCATCTTGTACCTCCGACAATCGCCCTGAAGCAAACCCAGACTCCAGACTCCAGACTCAGAGACTACGGAGTAACCGGAGTAGACTAGAGTCGACAGACCCGGATGATTCCGGGAGAATGTCGGGGATTCCGGGAGGCGGCGCGGCCTCTAAAGGCTATCGCTGAGTGCGGAGAGGCCACTTACATAAGCACATACTCAGTCTCCCCTACCTAGTACTTTACTACATAGGGACAACTATCCGAAAGAGTTTCTCGGTGAGAAGGGGCGATAATTACATTACATCCTGTGTAGGATTCTTTCTCGCGGGGATACCACCTAGTATCAGGTACCTACAGAGCGTAACTAGGTAGTACTCTGACAGGGGGTAGCATGGGAAACAGTTCCTACTGGAGCCTGTGTGTGTGGGCGTTACAAGTGCCACCCGGATATTGCCCGTTCAGGCGAAAGTCTTACCGTAGTACAGAGTCCAAAAAATTAGAATAAAATAGAACCGCGGGTCTCGCCAGAATTTCCCTCGGCATCTCCATCCCGAGATTATTCCCTGTTTCTTTTGCCGATAGTTTATATGTCCATCCCGAATCCCGTGCTGGTGGCCTGAGCCCGCGATAGGGTGGAACAATGGAAAGTTGGAAACCCCTTGGACCGTGACAGAGGAATGAATGTACATGCATACCGGGGGAGCTGGAGGAAGGCCGTTCGCCGTTCAAGCGTTCAAGGTTCTTGAGCTGATTATTCCTCAGGCCCCCTGGCGAATAAATCGCATTACTGTTTTAGGCAATCTGTGTAACTATCCACCATCCATCCATCCGTTGAAGGAGGCCGGCTTTGCCTCGGTATCTCGTCTCCTCTGTAGTCTGTTGATAGTTATACTGATCTGACTCTGATGCTCTGTTCTGGATGCATTTCAGCCTCTTGCAAAATTTTTCTGCCGCGATGAGCAATTTTCGGTCCCAATAATATAATTTCTGGGCTGATGTGTGCTGAACTGGGTCCATGTGGATATCTCAGGTAGCGGTGAGTAAGGAATAGAAAAAGAGATTTTCTTCTTCTCCATATAGACGGTTGTTATTCGTTTGTATTATTATGTGCTTTCCCAGGCCTCTAGAGCCTACTATCACTATTAACTACTACTGTAGTAGTTGTATTTTACTGTGGTAGGTTATATACGGCCTGTCGCCTGTGTATAGCACGTGATTAGTTGGCGAGAAGATGTTGCAAAGTTCCTGTTCTGCGAGATGAGGTGATGATGACCTGTTACTACTAGAATGGAGTAGCTACCATTACTATTATCATTATTAATGTCCGAGCCGAGTCAAAGTGGGAGATTCTACTTCATTTATAGGATATGTCCTATCCTGTTCGCGAACTATGTACTACCTTACTACTATTGCCTGGGTCTCTATCTATCCACTGTTATCGATGATCAATAACCTTTCAGCATGCCATCTTGGTCTTGGTCCAGGATTGCCTCGGAGCAAGGAACAGAGTCCCCGATGACAATAAGAAACCAATTCAGAGACAGCAACAAGACAAAAAGCAGAAAATGACATGGTCGCACTACTGGCATCTCATATTACTGAATGCGGAGATTATGATGTCGCGCGCCGTGCGATTCTGCCGCGTCTTTCCGCCTGGGTTCCCCCGTTGGCCGAAGCCAAAAAAGTTCGCTCTGGTCGTGCTTTTTCAGAGACATGAGCATCAGTTTTGCCTGTCATAGCGCTCAATTGTGATCAGAGATCTCAGTCATCTGCCGTTTATCTCCTGGGGCTTGCAACCTCACAGTGAGTTTCGTTTTTCTGCCTCCTCTCTGCCCTCTGCAAAGGTCTTCAAAACTCGCCATGGCGCCCCCGCGCCAACGAACCGCAGCGATCCAAGACGACTCTAGATCTGAAGCTTCCAGTACAACAACGAAAGAGCTCAAGTCCTCGGCTGCAAAGGCACGAAAAGCGGCTGCTGGCAGTGGTGCCGGATCAGCTTCTGTTTCTTCTCGTGAAGCGAAAACTGCCGCCAATGTCACCAATGTTACGAGCGCCCCCGCTGCACAAGGAGAGCAGGCGGATGACCTGCCTAGAGTACGTTGTTGGAACGCTTTTCAAGGCTTTTCCATTATTCCTCTCTTCTTCCTGTCTCTTCAGTGCTTACCTCTGTATGGTATATATATCTGTGAAGGCTACAATGCTAACGTAGTTTTTTTTTTGTGGTTTAGATTCCTTGGTCCGAGATGCCTCTCGAGTTCCTCCACTCCTACCGACACGCTTACAAGTTGCCCTCTCCGAGCGCTTTCTCCACCGAATACGCCCAAAATCTTCTCTCTCGAGGAATAGGCCTTCGATCACCGACAGCGATCGCCGCTCAACGAGCTCATCTCTCAAAACAAGATTCCCAAAAGACCAACGGCTCCTCCTCATCATCCTCCTCCTCCTCCCACATCTCTTCCACAGGCCTGAAGAACCCCCTGCATCATAGAACCAACGGCCACAATGGCATGAACGGAAACCTCCACGCTCGCCCCAAGGGGTCTGGTGTACCTGATGGGAAAGCTACCCTAAACCACATCATCGGCCAGGACCGGGTGAGCAAAAACCAATTGGCCACAGCTGTGCGCAAGCATTTCAATAGCGCCGGCCTCGTGGAACAGGAAGCGATTGCCCGATTTTTATACAAGGTTCGCGAAGAGGGTCGGGGACGACATTTCCGTCTCAAATTCCAGCCTTGAGGAAGATAGTCACTGGGAACGCCCAATCTTTATTTTCTTTTTCCGGGATTTTAATCCACCTCCCCTCCCCGAGACTGTCCAATTCCCACATCAGGTCCGTCTTTTTTTGGGGAAGGAAGGGATCCTGCACTGTACAAGATAACTTTCTTCTTCTCCTTCTTCTTCTTCTTCTTCTTCTTCTTCTTCTTCTTCTTCTTCTTCTTCTGTCGTCCGCAATATGTCCCCTTTGTCATGATACCCATTGGTGCTGGTTACCGTTTCTTTTCTTTCCTTTATTCTCTTCTTTTCTGTTCCACTCCATTTCATTTCACCTTTGTCCTGTATGTACAGTACAGTCCACCGTACCCCGAATATCAAGGTTAGCGCAGCCTTAAATCTTTTGCTAGCTCATTCAGAACTTGCAAAATCAACACTTTTCTTTTTCTTTTATTTTCTTCCGAAGCCCTCTAGAGAATTAGTAGCGGTACACTCGACTTCTCTGGCTATGTCCTTTTCTTTAGAAGGTGGTTATCTAAATTCAAATAGCATTAATCTAGTTGTATCTTCTAGGTTCTGGGGTGGTAGGGTAATCAGTGCTTCTGAATCGTGGAAGATAGTTCTGCTTACTACTTCGAACTAAGTACCTCACCTACATACATGCATACAAATAGATAAATAGATAAATAGATAAACAAACCAAACAAGAACCGAGACCTAAGTATAGACTTGAGAAATAAGTCGCAGTGAACTAACTGTAATACTACAGTACTACCAGAACTAAGGAACAAGGTAATGGCATCATATTAAAAGTGCGAAGCAGCTTGAACCGGAGGAGGAATATGATAAATATAACTAAATAGCTGAAAGGTATAAATTGGACAAGACACAGACGCGCACACACGCACATATAAAAAAAAGGAGAAGGGGAAGAGGAAGAGGAAAAGACAAGCACAAACGCCTGAATCGATGCAAGACATAAAACATCCATAGAGATACCCACTAACAACCACGTACGAACCGTTAATCTATCATAGCTCTTCATGACCCGGGAGTAGAACAATAAAGAAGCACAGGATGCTGGCACCTTTTCTTTTTTAAATAAAGGAAGAAAGAATATTTTTATTTCCAGGCATTTAGACCTGCCCAGGGATCAGCTGATGATGAGGCAGATGGGGGTTGTCCTGCTTGTGGAGAGGGTTGGGACTGAGATTGGGCCTTGTGGTGTTGGCTGATACCGTACGGTCTGGTCTGGGCATATCCGCCTGGTCCGGAGGGGAATGGGCCTGTGGAAGGCTGGTAGATAGTTTGCTGGGGTCTGGGGGGTGGTGGAGGCGGAACGTATCCTTGGGGCATGTACTGGGTTGAAGGTACGGGCGGAGTAGGACCAGTGTAGTAGGGAGTAGGCGTTGATGAGTAGAATGGCTGGCTTGGCGGAGGCGAGACAGATGAGGCGGGAATTGGGTATGCCATGGGATTGTAGCCCTCTGATAGCGGCGCTGCGGCTCCCTGATGATAGTTCTGTGACGGGATGTACGACACTCCAGTGCCCGGGGGCATGTATTGCCCGTAGGGAGCTGGGGAATGGGAAATGGGCGTGCCATGAGGTTGGGGAATAGTGGGTGGAAAAGCTGGAGACATCTTGGGAGGAGCAATGCCTGGGGTTGGGTATGTTGGCGTCTTCACTGGCGGCGGCGGGGATTTGGCTTTGGCTGGCCCAGTGGCTGCTGATGACGAGGATACTGACGGCGGCCTGGGCTCCGTGGAAAGACGCTCCATTAGTTGCCTCAGCTTTTCCCGTTCGCGCTCCTCGTGGTCTGATGCTCCGCCTGCCTTCTCGCGTTCTATCTGGCCCAGCAGCTGGGCCCCTTCGGACCTGCGGTTGTTGATGAAGGTATCCACGTTCTTCCGCAGACTATCCACCGTTTCAGCCATCTCAGTATAAAATGTTTGCGCTTGCACTGTTCCCGAACGCAAGTTGTTGAAAGAATCATATATCTTCTTATATCTGGCCATTACGGAATTGCGTTGCCGGGTTATCGTCTCGTATTTGGACTGCTCAGCTCTTACTCGCTTGTCCTGCAACAAGTCGCCGTACGTTTTGGTGAGCTCTTTCATCAGTGCCGTCTGCTTATGGTTGGCTTGGAGGAGCCGGTTCTGATGAGGGCGGAACTTTTCCAGCTCTTGTTCAAAGAGTTGGCTCTCCTGACCCGCGATAGATTTCTTGTTGAGAATCAAGACGTTCGAGATGTCATCGGTATGCACCTGTAATTTCCAACCGCATTAGCTTCGATGAAAGGAGGTGGAAAATGTCTTGTAGGGGTCCGTCTCAAAACTTACTTTCTCCTTCAGGTCCTTCAAGACCTGGGCTCGCTCTCGTTTGACAAGATTCAACTTCTTCAGGATGGATTCCACTCGGGAGATCTGTTCTGCTACCGAGGGTGCCCCATCATCATAGACGTCATCCAGCAAACTCCCTTCTGCCGTTGAGGAGTAAGGACTGGTCACTCCATTCTTGCCTTTGCCGTGCTTTGAGCCGGCTTTTATCATTGCTCGCTGGAAAAGCACATCTGCTTCTTCCGTCTCCCCTGCGGATCGCATCTCGTCAAAGTCTGACTCGTATTGTCGGAGGGTAGCGAGAAGCTGGGAGTCACTGGCGCTTGCTTCATGAATTGTATCCCGGTATGTCCGAATGTCTCCACGAAGAGTCGTATTTAGTCGCGCACTGGGCTGTTGAACCCAATCAGGCCCATACTTGGAGCGCATTTTCTCGCAAACGCTTTCTTCCAGGTCCAGTTGTTTGGAACACTGGTCTAACTGAGCTAGGACTTCCGATTTGCGATCCTGTAGACCGTCAAACGCCCTAGTGAAGGAGTCATGACCAGCTAATTCTTGACACCATCTTTGAAACTCTTCATCAACTGTCATTTCCTGATCCATCCCCCCTTTGAGAATATTGAGACTTCCCGGCAGCTTGAAATAATCCAAACTAGCCGCCATCTCTCCATTAGCTGTCTCGACTTTCTCCGTCTCGGCTCGGATCAATTTGGCCTTTTCTTCATCGTAAAGACTTGCTGTTTCCGTAACAGACATTGGAACAAGCTTCTGGAAGATATCCGGGCCAATAATCCGCTGGATATCTTGACCCTGATAGAGTTCACTAACCGGGATTGCCTTTGCTGCAGGCAGCTTTGATACTGCAGACAGGCCCGCCTCGCTTGGAACGGGCTGATGATAGATGAAATCATTGTCTTTAATGAAAGTAGCAAGCCGGGACTGGACATTCGCGAGGTGGAATTTGATGATGTCGACTAGATTGGGACCGGCCTCGGAGCTCAAATTCGAATTTGGAGAGACCGAGGAAGGAAAGGACTTGGCCCAGCTAAGCGCGGACGCTGAGCTCTTTTCAGCCAGCTGTAGTCTCGCAACAGCCACCCCGTGCGAACCTGTCTCACTGTCGGCTAGAGCCTGGTAGTAAGATGCCACAGAGCCCAAGTGTGCCGACTTAGCCTGCAGAAGAACGGTCCATGCCTTGTCAAAGACCCCCTTTGCATGTTCCTGTGTCCCTTCGACTCCCTGAGCGTAGAGATAAGAAGCCTGGCTGGCCAGCTTCGCCAGGAACCCTACTTTCTTTTGATCCATTACTTGTTTCTCGAGGAATACCTCCTGGCCCTGGGCAAGGGTAACATTGATAAGGGTTTTAACGGTTTCACGGTTGAGATCGGTCGAGGGAGCATGGAGAAAGTTCTCATTGATGTAGGTGAACATGCCGGCAGATGCCTGGAAGGAGTGATAAGCGGTCTTCAGACCGGTGTCGTCTGCACGGTTCTGGTTTGCGGCATGACAAGAGAGCACCGCAGAGATGTTGAAAATAATCGAGGCTTTCTCGAAGGCGAGCGAGTACTGAGAGGTTGGCTTGTGGGTGAAGGCGTCGTACCTGATGAGAATAGGCAACATTAGGGTGGTTAGCAAGTTCCAGGTCAGGCAGCTAGGGAGATCACTACCAAGTAAAGGATATCTTGATATGGTTCTCATCGACCGGGAATCTAAGATCCAATAACTCCAGCTGCCCGTAGTATCGATACAACAGATCGCGTCCTGTCGCACTGTCCTTTCCGGCGCCCCTCATATCCTGGCGCAAGCGGTTGAGGGTGGCGCATTCTTGACTGTAGCGTTCAGGATCTTCCCCATAACTTTGGCGAATGTAGTCCTTGAGAGGTTGGACCCAATCGATTTCGTTGGTCTGTTTGAGGGGGCATGAGATCATGGGCGACTGAACCATCTTGCGGTCAAGGAGCGGGGAGCTCCCATCTACCATCTAAGGTGGGATGAGGAGGATGGGGTTAGATGAAGCCGTTGGGATGGAAGAGAATACAGGATGGTAAGTGCAAGAGATGGAGAGAGAAGGAGAAGCAAAATGAAAACAAAAAGAGACGAGAAGAGAGGAGAAAGAAGGAAAGGAGACGAGATGGATGTGGCTGTGGGGTAGCAGAGGATGTGATGATATTCGGCAGCGGAAATTGCAGTGGTTGGAGTTGAGCTGATTCGATGGCGGCGGATGTGATGAAATGCGAACCAGGCGGGGGCTGTCTGCCTATTATTAGGTATTATTA
Source organism: Aspergillus funiculosus (assembly GCA_027569145.1). Classification (NCBI taxonomy): domain Eukaryota; kingdom Fungi; phylum Ascomycota; class Eurotiomycetes; order Eurotiales; family Aspergillaceae; genus Aspergillus; species Aspergillus funiculosus. Next base: position 770,506 of record JAPDEN010000012.1, read on the forward strand.
TGATTGTAGTGGCTAGTAGGGTAAATATTCACTATATCTTCGTCTAGATATAATTGTAATCGGCGGAAATAGAAGGAAAGGAAGTGTGTCCAAAGTAGAGAGGGTTGTGACTCTAATATACATACAATATACAGCCTCTATCGACGTGCGACCGTCCCGAACAACCAGATCAAAATAAAAAGAAATGGATATAAATACACATGCCAAAAAAATGATTATCTCCATATAAGAAAAAGAAAAAAGAAGAAGTCAACCGTCCCCAATCTCGCCGGCGCTATGATGTATTCGCAAATAAGTAAAGAAAACGGTCCACAGGTATAGATCACTACTGATGGAGTCCGACTGCAAGTGCGTGTATGTCTGTTCACGTCGAGCCGGGCTTCTTGTCCTCTTCACTCTTGTTACCAGTTGTATCGTTTGGATCCTTCTTGCCTGAATCTTCGCTTGGCTTGTCCGCCGACTCAGAGGGTTTCTTATGGCTCATAAGCTTGTGCCATGCAGATTTGAGAAATCCCTCGTTTTTCGCAGGATCCCCGGAAGAAGTGTCGGATGCTGGAGGAGTACTGAAATAATACGTTGAGATTAGCTTAAAATACCTACTACTGTTCCATGGAGTTGTGAATCCTACCCGTCCTTTGGAATGTCCATAATCCGTCTAGCAGTCTTGTCGCCCATTTCATCGGCAAGGACCTCAAGGATGGTGCGCTGGTTGCCGGTCAAGTACTTGGGCATCGCAACCTTGAACTCGACTTTTAGGTCACCAGTCGGACTGAACCCCCGTGATCGACCACCAAGTTTCTTCATACCCATTCCAGAAAGAGTGATTCGGTCGCCAGTTCCTGTACCAGTTGCGACCTTGACTTTGACCTGTCCATCTAGTGTAGGCACAGTTACCTCGCCCCCCAACAGGGCGGTGGTCAGAGGAATCGACGCTGTGTAGAGGATATCGGAGCCAGATCGACTAAACCGCTCGTCGGGAGAGACGCGGATGGACACGTATAGGTCACCTCGTTGTGTTCGGGATCCGGGGGTAGCCGCCGTTCCTGTGGGTGGTGCGTCACCTTCGCCAGTTATCCTCAAACGCATGCCATCTTCAACGCCGCCGGGAATGTCGACTCGGACGGTTTTGCGATCACGAGTCACTCCATTGCCTTTGCATGAACTGCACTCCGAGCCCCGAGGAACGATAACTCCGGCTCCTCCACAAGCGTCACAGGTAGCAGCTACCTGGAAGCCTCCCTGCATGAAGTGCACGCGGGTTCCTGAGCCATTGCACTGGCGACACTGGGTCCTTTTTGCACCCTTTTTCAATCCATCGCCACTACATGTTCCGCATTCCGTAAGGGGCGTAATGACGATATCCTGCGATGTACCCTTGGCTGCTTCCATGAACGAAATGCTGGTTTGGACCTCGATATCTTCACCGACCAAGATCTCTTGGAACGGCCCTCGCCTGCCCCGACCGGCTCGGCGGGCGCCTCCTGTGAAAGCGCCAAAGAGATCCTCAAAATTGATATCGGCGCCAAAGCCTCCAGGGAAACCTCCACCAAACCCGTGGAAACCTCCGGCTCCCGCGAACGGGTTGCCGCCAGCAGCGGCGTTGGGATCGAAGCCGCCATTCTGGTCAAAGGCCGCTGAACCGAATCGATCATAGGTCTCACGCTTTTTCGCATCGGAAAGCAACTCATAGGCTGACTGAGCCTCGGCGAATTTCTCCTTAGCACCTGGGTCTTTGTTGGTATCCGGATGGTATTTCTTTGCCATTCCATAGTATGCCTTCTTAATATCGCTCGCGGAGGCACCTTTATCCACTCCTAAGATTTTGTACGGATCGGAAATCGCAGCTGCAAGGGAACGTGTGGTGTGGAAACCCTACCGGGGGCAATAGACAGATATCAGTTATAATTCGGCTCTGCTAATCTTCTTGTTAATGGAATTCTACCTACCCTAGACGGAATAAATCCATGATGACGCTTGCTATAAGCTCCATCCTGCAGACGCCTAGCGGAGGAACGAACTGCAGAAACATGGCACTGCCTGGCAGAAGACGACGACGAGCGAACATTGGCTGTCGGACACTGCTTGGAACACTGGCGTGAAATCCGAAAAAGACGGGCGGGCAAAGCCGTAGCCTTTGGCATTACGACGGCGGAAGGGTTCATTGTTGCGAGAGACAAGATGGCGGAGAAATCAAACCACTACTTTTGAACGAAGCATAAAATCCCCATTCCAGAGAAGGAGAGCGGGGGGAGGGACGAGTTTCTCCTAATAATTTCCTCCAACTTTGCATCCAGCGGGAATCGCGATGGAGAGACACAAATCGAAGCTTCTCAGCGTTTCGGCTCGAAAGAAGTTTTGCCGGTCGGAGAAACGATGCACCGGGGGGGAATGACGAACGAAACGAAACTGCCTGCTTCGGTAATCCGTCGCTTGAGACCTCGCCATCGCTTGCTTCTTCCATCATTGCCTCGTCCTGTCTCGATCGTGTACTCTCTTCCTGTGCTTCTTTTTTGGGGCTTCTTTGTTTTGTATATTATTCTTCCTTCTACCCCCCTCAGTGGACTTTCCTCCCGCTCCCTCTGGCCCCCGTTTGTTGCTATATACCCACAGGAGCATGCTCCGCGGCCAGACCCTCCCCTGGAGAGCCGCGCTCCAGACGCCGCGTCCTTTGCTCCTCCGGCCTCTTCTCGTCTCTTCTAGGTACAATGCTGGTGCCAGATCGATCCTAACCTATTCGCCCCTTTCCCGTCGACTCCCGTTATCCCCTCGCAGCTTTACCTCTAGCGCCATCCGACGGAGAGAGAAACCGCCGCCCGGAGATGAGAAAGACGATTCGAATTCAAAGGAACGCAAGGATGGAAATGAAGAGAAAGACGTCGAGCGTGGATCCGAGGCTCGCCGTAAACTAGCAGACTCGCATGTGAAGCATGGCTCATCTTCAGAACCAGGAGCTCCGACATCGGCCTTCGCTCGACGAAAGGACAAGTCAGCAACGGACAAAGAACAACGTGGCGTGGAGGAAGAGAAGAAGGATGGAAGCGCTGCTGAAGCGAGAGGTAGCTCTTCCTCAGAGCCCCCGTCTCCTATCCCTGTGAGCGGCGGTTCGTCAGATTCCAAGCCAAGCGGCTCGAACAGCGGCGGTGATGATGGCGGAAAGAAGGGCAAGAAAGGTTCCAGTGAAAAGGCTCTGCAGAAACCATCAGTTCCTGAGGTTTACCCTCAGGTGATGGCAATCCCCATTGCCAAACGTCCGCTGTTCCCTGGGTTCTACAAGGCGATTACTATTCGGGACCCAAATGTCGCTACAGCGATTCAGGACATGATGAAGCGCGGGCAGCCTTACGTAGGAGCTTTCCTATTCAAGGATGAAAATGCGGACGGCGATGTAATTGAGAATATTGACGACGTCTACGATGTTGGAGTTTTCGCTCAGATTACTGCTGCATACCCTCTCCGAGGTGAGACAAGCGGTGTGACGGCTGTGCTTTACCCTCATCGTCGCATCAAAATCTCTTCTCTGCTTCCGCCTGGAGATTCTGCGAAATCCAGCAGCACAACCGAAGATAAAAGCATAGAAAAGAAGGGGGATGTTGTGGCTAGCTTTGAAGAGAGCACTGCAGAGCTTGCGCCCAAGGACCACTACGAGCCTACTTCCTTCTTAAGAAAGTATCCGGTCAGCCTGGTCAACGTCGAGAACCTAACAGAAGAGCCATTTGATAAGAAGAGCGCCATTATCAGGGCAGTCACGAGTGAGATAGTCAACGTCTGCAAGGAGATCGCCAGCTTGAACCCGCTCTTCCGGGATCAGATCTCGGCCTTTTACACCGACCAGTTTCCCGGTAATTTGAGCGACGAGCCTGCTAAACTCGCTGATTTTGCCGCTGCTGTCTCTGCGGGAGAGCTGAATGAGATGCAGGAAGTCCTCGAGGTCATGAATATCGAAGAGAGACTCCCAAAGGCGTTGATCGTGCTGAAGAAAGAACTGATGAACGCACAGCTCCAATCCAAAATTTCAAAGGATGTGGAGGCTAAGATTCAGAAACGGCAACGCGAATACTGGCTAATGGAACAAATGAAGGGAATCAAGCGAGAACTGGGGATCGAGTCGGATGGCAAGGATAAGCTTGTTGAGAAGTTCAAGGAGAAAGCCGAGAAACTTGCGATGCCTGAAGCTGTGAAGAAGGTGTTCGATGAAGAAATCAACAAGTTGGCTCACCTGGAGCCTGCCGCTTCCGAGTTCAATGTTACCCGCAACTATCTTGACTGGCTCACACAGATCCCCTGGGGCCAGAAGAGTGTCGAGAATTTCGGAATCCAGCATGCTACGAGTGTGCTGAACGAGGACCATTACGGTTTGAAAGATGTCAAAGACCGTATTCTAGAGTTCATCGCTGTCGGAAAGCTCCGTGGTACGGTGGAAGGGAAGATTATTTGTCTCGTGGGCCCTCCTGGTGTTGGCAAGACGAGTATTGGAAAATCCATCGCTCGGGCGTTGAACCGCCAATATTACCGATTTTCCGTTGGTGGACTGACAGATGTCGCGGAAATCAAGGGACACCGCAGGACCTACGTGGGGGCTCTTCCTGGGCGAATCATTCAGGCATTGAAGAAATGCCAGACGGAAAATCCGTTGATATTGATTGATGAGGTGGACAAGATTGGCCGTGGCCACCAGGGTGATCCGTCTTCTGCATTGCTTGAACTCCTCGACCCCGAGCAGAATTCCTCTTTCCTCGACCATTACATGGATGTCCCCGTAGACCTATCCAAGGTCTTGTTTGTTTGTACGGCTAACGTCACTGATACGATACCCCGACCACTGTTAGATCGTATGGAGCTCATCGAACTCTCCGGTTATGTCGCTGACGAGAAGATGGCCATTGCTCAGAGATATCTTGCCCCCGCAGCCAGAGAACTGACAGGCCTTAAGGAGGTTGATGTCAATCTGACGGAGGAGGCTATCGAGGAACTTATCAAGTCCTACTGCCGTGAAAGTGGTGTCCGAAATCTGAAGAAGCAGATCGAGAAAGTTTACCGGAAGGCTGCCTTCAAGATCGTCCAGGACCTCGGAGAGGATGTTCTGGGAGAAGAGAAAGCTCTGACCGCGGAGGGCAAGGCTGCACAAGAAGAAGAAGCGAACAAGGAAGCAGAGGCACAAGAGGCTTCTGCCGATGCAGAAAAGTCGACAGTTGAAACTCCTCGAGTAGCCCTCAAGGTTCCCGAAAGTGTTCATCTGAGCATCGGTAAAGACAGCTTAACCGACTACGTCGGACCTCCAATATTCACGGCTGACCGGCTCTATGACACATTCCCGCCTGGTGTTACTATGGGCCTTGCTTGGACTAGCATGGGAGGTGCAGCTCTCTACGTGGAATCCATCCTGGAAAATGCTTTGACACCAGAATCTCGACCGGGCCTTGAGATCACAGGCAACCTGCAGGCCGTGATGAAAGAGTCTACTCACATAGCGTACTCGTTTGCGAAGTCGGTGATGGCCAAACAGTATCCAGAAAACCGATTCTTCGAAAAGGCTAGATTGCACATGCATTGCCCAGAGGGGGCGGTCCCGAAAGATGGTGAGTTTATTTGTTTGTTCTAGCAGAAGTACTACGCAGGAAGGAAGTAAAAGAAAGCTAACTAAAGCAAGGCCCTTCCGCCGGCATTACTATGGCGACATCTCTACTCTCCCTGGCACTGAACCATCCTCTGGATCCCACGATTGCCATGACAGGAGAGTTGACAGTTACAGGCAAGGTCCTACGCATTGGTGGTCTGCGCGAGAAGACGGTGGCTGCCCGGCGTGCTGGCGCCAAAACAGTTATTTTCCCAGCGGACAATATGTCTGACTGGCTGGAGTTGCCTGAGGTGAGTCGTGGCTAGGATTTATTTATTGACGGTTCTTGGGGGCTAACGAAGATTATTGCAGAACATCAAAGACGGCATCGACGGCCACGCAGTAAGCTGGTACTCGGAGGTGTTCGATATCCTTTTTGCCGATCTCGATAAGGATACAGCCAACCATGTCTGGCAGAAGCAGCTTTCGGAGAAGCCTAGGAAGAAGTCCAATGACGTGGATGAGGATGATGACTGAACTCGGGTCATTGGAAATCCTCTCGATTCTCTACTTCTGCTGCTATTGAGCCCTGGTGGAAATTATTGGTTTACGCTTGTCTATTTTTTTCTCTCTCTCTTTCTCTCTTTCTCTCTTTTCTGGTCACGTACAGGCGTTTCATTGCGGAATGCATGGCCCGGAGTTGCTTTTTGATTTTTACATCTATTTTTTTTTTTTTTACCTTTTGTTTAATTGTGGAAATATTTTATTAGATTTCCTTTCCGCACCCCGGCCATTTTTTTTTTCTCCTTCTCCATCATTCGACCCTGGTTATCAAGAACGGGGTCGGATGTTGTCGTTGTCTTCAGACTCTGTATCTGCAGAAACAACTTGACCAAACTCCGCTCAAAAAAAAGAAGAGGATGAGATGAACACGACAAAGACAGCTGTATGATTTGGAACTTTGCTGATAGGGATACCATCTCTTGTATGTATATATACATGTAAACACAATACCATGGTAGATGAGTAGACTTGAACATGATCATGGGCCTATGTAGTAAATTAATCCTACCCAAGTACTAGTCGTAGACCGTAGTTGAGATTCTAGACTCGCAGGGTAGTAGTAGGAATAATTTCCCTATCTCGTTCAACATTAGCCATTAGCAGCAGTTAGTTCATCCAGACTATTCCTGGATCACTAACTAGTTAGTACTAGTAGCGAGAGAGAGAGAGAGAGAGTGTGTGTGTGGGTGAGACCAGCTGTACTCCAGATAACCTCCGTACTTTGTTCACCCTACTACTATTCTGGAGTACCTTAGTTCTTACGTATTTAGTTGTAGCGGGTTGTTGTAATAGTTGCAGACTTACCTCTTACTACTTATTTAGTAGTTTGTAGTTTGTAGTAGTAGTACAGTACCTGAGAGTAGACGGAGAGAAATTCTTGCATCTCTTTTCCCGATAGGACCCGGTGTTAGGGACCAGGAGTACTACAGTCTACAGCTTACTCTACCAGGTAAACTTACTACTATTCAATAGAGTACTGGTTGATTCTTGATGATAAAACCATGGTTCACTCCCAATGCAATATCATACCTACATATTACTAGTCGGACCTACTGCCGGCTGCTGCATCCACACTGCAAAGACACGCAGAAGACCGGACGGTCCGTCCAGAAGGAGGGAGATGACCGATAGGTACCTTATGTGCTAGTACTCTGTACCTAAGTAGACTACCTATATTGTCTTTGTTGTAAGTATTACAATTAGGTAGGTAGAGATGGTGATATGGCAGTGATTGGATGCATTGTAAGGCGCTGTTGTCGTCGGTGGAAGCTTCACTTTGAAAGTCTGTCTGATGGTGCCTTGATATGCATGCATGGCGACTGTTGGGAGGTTAACTTGATTTTTTTTTTGATTCTTGCTCTATTCTGGTTACTACTCTGAATACTCTGTAGAATACTCTGTAGAATACTTGTATGTATAGGAGGAGGAGTAGCAGGCTTCGAGAAGAATTGGGCTGTGCAGCTGCAGGAGTGGAGTGCAATAACATCTATATGAGTTCCTACAGAGTACTCCAGATGGTAATTCCCCAGCGATGATTGTATAGTTAGTTATTCAGTGGTGGTCATATCAAAATACACTAAATCAGGCACTGTCAGGCCGCCGTGCGTCTCCTGGAGTCGAGATGAAGCTGTTTGAGCTAAACAAGGATAGGATGTGTTTATTATTAAAATTATTATTATTATTATTAGATTATTAGTTATTCGATTTATTATTCCGGACGATATTTCGAATCCGCGATTCAGGATTTTCATTGTGCGTTCGCTTTCTGCTGCAGACTCTGCTTTGTATAGGCGATTTCTCTCCTCGACTGATTATGAGCTTGGCCTTGGTTGATTGCTGAGTATTGGAAGTTCCAGTGAGTCACTATTGTACTTGTTATGATTATTATTATTGTCGTTGTTGTTTCTGTCTTGTAGACTCAATTTGAGATTCTGTTGTGGCTGCGAATAAGCTTCATCTTCACCTTCATCTCTTCTCTCTTCTCTCTTGCGTCTTCTATTTTCATCTGTGTTCTCCTCTATCTTCAGTTGTCGTCCTCTATCTCCAGAGCGTTGCCGTACTCTGTCTGCTTCATCGTCTTCTTTCCTTCCTTCAGCGTATTATCTCTCTTAGTATTATCTTCTCTTCGGACCCGACTTTCTTAACCACTACTACTCATCTCATCTCATCTCATCTCATCTCATACTCAACTATCATACTCAACTATCATACTACTGCTACTACCATTATTTTTACTTCTTCTATCTTATTGCGTTGTGCGAGTGCTTGGGCCCGGGACTCTGCGATCAACACCAACGACAACAACTCAACCCTCACTCACCGACTGTCGAGGCTTCTTCTTTGCTTGTGTCTGATTTGACTGTTATTTTTCCTCTGCCACTATTATTTATTTTTATTCTTATTTTATTCTCCATTTATTTTCATTTATTCTCAGTTATTCTTATTTTATTTTCTTTCCCTGTGTTTTTCTTTTCTAATTGCTTGTTTGATCTTCTATACTTGTTCTTTTTTCTCCTCCTCTTTTCTTTCCCTCCTCTTCTGCTCCTCGACTCTCCCCAATTTTTCCCTCTGAAACTCACTACTCAGGACTATTAAGGACTACGAACCACCACAACGAGATCCAGTCATACATTCGCACGGCCCATCGGAAATTCCGCTGCCAATTCTTATGGCCTTCGCCTTCCCAGCCCCCTCAAGTCTTCAAGTCGTCGTCGCCGTCGCCATCGTCGCCGTCCTCGATTCGACTTTCCCGGGCCCCTTTTGGGTCGTGCTGGATGGCCATCTCTATCGCTGACAGTTCCTGTAGCCCGACCAGGTCGCTGGGTCTGTTGTTGGACCCGGAAAAGGTCGACCCTCCGCGTCCAAAGCAGAGCATGTGGCATCGTCTGGGTCTCCGGAGATTGCTGGGTCGTGATGATCGAGATTTCTCCTCTCGTTCCCCCGCCAGCAGTAGTGGTGACTCGTCGTCCCCCACGACAAACAACCGTTCCAGGCGGAATAATAGTCACAACAGCCACAGCAGCGCTACAACAAAAACATCAACTACTACTACTCCAAATTATAATAATAATAATAATAATACTACTACTAGTGATCCCAACGCGAAACGTCCCAGCAACCAACATAACCACCTCTCAAAATCCCACGATAATCTCACCCGTCGTCTCTCGAGAAAGGTAGGAGTCGGCCTCCCTCGATCGAACACTTTCAAGAGGCAGAATTCTGAACGTCGAGATCGCCTTTCCCCCATCGATACAGAGCCCCGACGGGCCGTATCAGCCGACCGTCGTACCTTGAGTGTCCAGCGGACCAGGTCTCCACAGCCCATCGTGGATCCCAGATTGTCAGCACCCGAGGTTCACTGGCGCGACGACCCTGACCAAACCACGGTTGACGAAACCCCCGAGACAAATGAGGAGGAGGAGGAGAAGAAGGCGGAGCCTGAACATACCGAGATTGAGAACAGTGATATCCCTTCCGAATGGAACCCTTACCCCGATGTGACGGATGTTCCCGAAGAGCCTCCTGACGATATTATCGAGATGGAGTTGGAGAAGCGGTGGATCCTGAATCTGAGCATGCACTTTCGAGACCGCTCCGAACGGGAAAAATTTTTCGTCACCTACGCCGAAGCCCCCAATCGATGGCGCCGCGTAACCATTTCCTGCGATTATCGCGATGCACCGCCGGATTCATTGGAGCAGGACCTGAAGGAATTAAGATATCAGAGAGACAAGTGTGCCCGAGTCTACGAGTCAATCCGCGAATCCCTCCCTGATATTCAATTCTATGATACCGTCACAAACTTGAAGCTGGAGACTCGTGACGGTCGCCTACATGTGCACGTTACCGAGGACGTGAACGAAATCATCCCTTACCCGCCTATTTCCTGCATCGGGCATCTACCGGAAGCTCGTCTTATTCCTGAACGCCACTTGCATTTTGAGGCGCACTTGTCGGGCTTCGTATATAACGTGAAACTGAACGGTAGGGCGTACATTAAAAAGGAAATCCCCGGCCCAGATACCGTCGACGAGTTTCTTTATGAGATTAATGCACTACACGCCCTCCAGGCCACCCCCCATGTGATACAGGTCGAAGGAATCGTGGTTGATGACCGACAGGAGGTAGTCAAGGGCCTACTAATCAGTTTTGCCGAAAAGGGCGCCCTGGTCGACATTCTGTATGAGTATCGCGGCACAATTGCTTGGGAGCGTCGCGAGCGCTGGGCTCGCCAGATCGTCCAGGGCTTGTGTGAGATTCATGAGGCGGGCTATGTGCAGGGCGACTTTACGTTATCCAATATCGTGGTGGATGGCAACGACGATGCAAAGATCATCGACATAAACCGAAGGGGTTGTCCCGTGGGATGGGAACCGCCGGAGATTGCCGCGAAAATTGAGAGCAACCAACGGATATCGATGTACATCGGTGTTAAGACCGATATCTTCCAACTCGGTATGACGCTGTGGGCGCTAGCGATGGAGGAAGACGAACCTGAACGACAACATCGGCCGTTCGTTTTGGACGACGATATGCTCATACCGGACTATTATCGAAGAATTGTTTCGATTTGTTTGAGCCCGGTCCCTCGACACCGGCTGTCGGCTAAGGAGTTGCTCAACTTCTTCCCTCGCGAGACGGGCGTGATCGAGCAGCCGCCTCGGATACAACCTACACATACAAGCATTGGGGTGGGACTTCACAATGGCGCTTTGCCTTTGTACGATGCCAGGGCGTCCTTTTTGTATGCACGAGGAAGGCAGGTGACCGGTTTTGGTCATCAAAATGCACGTGCGCCGCATGGAGTGCTCGCGTTGCCGGACTACGATAAAAGTTTCGAGGATATATCTTCTTTGGATATCGACCGAGAAATAGCCTCTCCGGAGAAGCAGAATCAGAAACACAAGGAGGAAGAAGAGGAGGAGCCGGATCAACACACGAAGACCGATGAAATGAAGGAGAAAGATCATTTCTTGCCGACTCAGATGAATGGAACAACCCCGGAGGATTTGATAAATGCAGATGTGCAGCATCCTGTGGACAGCGACGTTCTTGTACCCGCGGCTGTCGACCAGATGCCTTCTCCGACCAGCCCAGAAGCAAGCCATGGGGTTGAAAATAGTGCAACCGTAAACTATGAAGAGAACGAGATTGACCTGGACGAAAGCGTTGATCCTCGTTACCGTGACTCCTCGACGGACTTGACAGCTGACTTGGTGCCATTCCACGCTGACTCTCTGCCCGATGAACTCGCTGGCGTTGGCAGCCACCCAGCGTGTTCTCTAAAGCCTTCCCCGAGAAACAACTTGGCTCCTGATTCTCTGCGATCTCAAGATTCGCCGCAGTCGTCTGTACCGACTCAATCTACCGATGCGTATGCCACAATAGATCTTGGGCATGCAATGATTCAAGACCACAATTGGTCAACCCAAGAGCCATCCCGATCTGTATCTTCCCTCTTGCAATCAACTCTCCCGATCAATCCCGCGGTGAACTTGTTGGAGCAGAAAGCCATCGACCCGACAATGGATAGTTTTTCATCCCTTAGCATCCACTCACCTCTAGGGTATCCCCGGCAAAACTTTCAGGAACACACCCCATATCTGAGCGATTCTCATCTACCCATCAATCCTGCGTTCGCAGAAAAGCATTTCACATTAGTATGACAGTCGTTCCCCGACCTACCTTTCCGACAGCTTGCACATCATTCTTGTGCTCAAACTTGCTATGTTCTTTTGGTCAAGGCATCCCATATTATGGGACTTGATAACGCGCAGCCTTTCGAAAGGTTGCGCTGTACACTTACTGAATACACCGACGGTGCTTTAGCATGAAGCAACTACATGACGGCGAATACTGGAGTTAAACTGGCGTTTCCTTCCTTTATCTCTCTTTTTTTTTTCCCCCATTTTCTTTTTCCATTACGTCTGCCATGTTCCGATAAAATTTGGGTATTTCAACAGCCACACCATGCTACGCCATGCCATGCATTGCCAGATTTCGAGAGTTTTGGGTTACACTTCTATTTATTTCTGGTCTCTTTGCGATGCATGCATTTTCCCTTTCTCTTCCCATCTTACAGCTCTTTTGCTTATTCTCATGATTTCTCGACGATACACGAACGGTGAATTGCTTCTTCTTCTTTTTAAGGATGTTCTCGGTTTTTTTGGGGGAAGCGCGGCGATGTATATTGATTAAATTGTCTGGACTCGGTACACTTCTTAGCAGCGGCTGTATTAATTTGGAAATGATGGTTCTTTTTTTTCTTTTTATATCTTTACTCTTTACGATCCTTTATTTATCCATCTCGTTACATTTTACCTCTTGGTCTCTGCATTGAAGATTGGATATACTCTAGGTATGACAGGCACTTTTCAGAATAGAAATTCTTGTTTGAATATGCATTGGATATTAATGGTATCGGTCATCTACTCGTACTCCTGGAAAAGAGTAGTGGCTGGTACTAGAGTCCAGCGAAACTTTATCTTTATCTTTCTCTTTATGTTTGTCTTTGTATTATGATTATTGTGCTCCTCTAAGGAAATCATCAAAACTCTGCTGCCACGGCTGCGCATCTACGCCTAATCCCCGCCCGATAAGAACGAGTTTACATTGTGTGCGTCCGGTCTCGTTTGGTGCTCCTGTTTCTGTTTCTGTTTCTGCTTCTGCTTCTGTCTCTACTGATGATGATGATGGTGGTGGTAAAGAATCGCGAATCTCAAAGACATCCCGCACAGCCTGGATGATCTTGCTAGACCCGTCCGTAAAAGTGAGTATCCCCTTTAACCGGTGGATGTCGAAATCAGTGGGTGGTGGTGGTGGGCCGGACCTGGGGAGGACAGAGTCCCAGAGGACGGAGCGGAGCCATTCGTCGACGCGGGGGATGGCTGTAGATGAGATGGGTGGGTGTGTTAATGCGAGGGTGGAGATTGCCTGTGGGGGGGGAGTGGTCAGCGCGCTTGCTAGATTATATATATATATATGTATATATAGAGAGAGAGAGAGAGAAAGGGAGGATGGAGAGGGGGAGGGAGGAGGAGGAGGAGGGAGGATACAGGGTCAATATGGCTGTGGCCTTTTTGGCTGAAGTCTAGGCTGTCGAGGTGGTCGTAAGCGTGTAGATCCAGTACGACGCCTTCAATCTGGGGCGTTCGGCTGTGATCCGTGACGTGGATTTTGGCGGCGCTGTTGATGGCGGAGATGCGGTCGCGGACGTTTGTTAGCTCTGAGGATGAGACGAGGTCGGCTTTGTTGAGGATTATTACGTCTGCGTGGGAGATTTGCATGTGCGCCATGGAGAGGACGGGGCCCGAGTGGTTGTGTTCGTGTTCGTGTGCGTGTGCGTCCTTGTCCTTGTCATGAGAGACGGTTTCTTCTGGGGTTGGCTCGTCCAGGAGGTGCAGGATGTTTTTGGCGTCGACGAGGGTGACGATGCCGTCGAGGTAGATGGAGCTACCGAGGTTGTCGTCTACCCAGAAGATCGGCGCGATGTTGCCTGGGTCGGCGAGCCCCGTGGTCTCGAGGAGGATGTAGTCGAATGTGCCGCTACGTTCCATGAGGGACTCGATGGCCATGACGCCGGAGTCTCTGCGCAGCGGTTAAAATAATGCAGAGTCGAAATTGGCCAGGTAAACGTACTTGACTGAGCAGCAGATACAGCCGTTTCCGACTTCAAGCCACTCGGTTACCTCTTGGCCGTCCTGGTTGACCGTCAAGGGCTTTTCGATGTCGGATGCTGATGGGCTAAGTGAGCATCTGCATTGATTGAGTGACTTGAGATGTTGGGGCTTACAGTCTCCGAATTCTGTGCGCTTTCGTTAGCATCGTATACCCTTGATTTCTTCTCTCTTTTGGGGAGGGAACATGGACCTACCGTTCATGATCACAGCAATCCTTTTGCCATGCTTTTCAGTGAGGATGTAATTCAGCAGGGTAGTCTTGCCCGCACCGAGATACCCTGACAGAGAGTGAAGATTATTAGTACACCGATGGGCGAGAAAGACAGCGCATGAACTGTATACTAGGAATCTACAGTAATGCTCGTCGTACCCGTCACAAGCGTGATAGGCACGCGCTGCTGCGGCAAGTCCGCTGATAATGGCGAGACCTCGGATTCTGGCAGCTGTGAGACGTCCACCAGATCGGGTGGAGCGTCATCTTCGTCGAGATCCAGAGCCATGGTTGATGGATTGCTTGATTGATTGCTGAGCGTTGGAGATGGAGAGTTGGTGGAGAGCCTCAGGTATAGACCCGATGACGTTGATTACCCAAAAGGGACAGAGTAGGGCTTAGGGCTGGCGCTGTCATGGGCTCCCACTCACCGCCCGGCAGTTTCTCCTCTCATTATCTTTAGCTGCAGTTTAGCTTCGAGCTTATGCTTTCTGGTTGCTGTCTCTCACTTGCTCGCTGCTTTTTCGCATAGTGTCTCCTTTGGCTTTGGCTGTTCCACTCCTGTTCAGTCGTACGGTTCCTTATTCTACGGCCCCCTTCTGATTATGACTGCTGCGGGGGTCTCCCCGTCGAGCTCTCCGCGACTGCCCAGTCCTCCTCCGTTCACTGAGGTGCAGATCGGACCCAAGTCGCCCTCTGTCGGCGAGTCCTTTGGCGACGATGCAGAGCAACTTCTGGGTGTCACCAAGGGTTCAGATGACGGTCCAACGCGGAGGGTTCGTCCAGGAACCAGAGCAAGTGAAATGTCCGGTGGTCCTCCGTTAATTCCTCTTTCGCAGGTCAGTGTAAACATTCCGCTGCTGCCCAACCACCTTTCCACCGCACCCTTCCTCGCTCCCTTACGCCTACTGACATAGACCACCTGTTGTGTATTAGCTTGATTCGCCATTCCAGCTTCAAGAACACCTGAAAGCGCTTTACAACCACTACACCCGACCCGAGGGCTCCGAAACTCTAGTCCCCATCCAACGAGACGTTGCTCGCCAGCTTGCGAACCCTCCGGAGGGTGTCGAGCGGTCGCTCTGGCTTTACGAACTCTGTCGCTTCTTGACAATGAAAGTGAACAACCTTATCATTGCCTTTTTCGCCGAGAACCCCCCTTGCTCTTTACAGACGTGCCCGGAGATGCGAGCGTCTGAATGGCAGTATCTCTGCGCCGTGCACGATCCGCCCAAAGCCTGCTGCGCCATTGACTACTGCTGCCACACCCTCGACTGGGCTACCAACATCCTCACGTCGCCCAAGCATTTTCCGAGCCGGCTTACACTGGGATCAGAGTCAGGGGGTGGGCCTCAGGCGGGCCTGAGGCACCTCACGAACATCTTCCGGCGGCTCTATCGCATCTTCGCCCACGCATGGTTTCAGCACCGGGAAGTGTTCTGGCAGGTCGAGGGTCATGACGGGCTTTATATGTTCTTCAAAACGGTGTGCGATATGTACCATCTCATTCCGGAGGACAGTTACACGGTACCCCCCGAGGCGGAAGGTGAACAAGCGCATCAGCGGCCCCAAGTACAGGACCAGGTCGACGGGCGCCGGCTGACGATTCTCCGAAAGGAAAGTGATCCGCTACTTGTGCCCTTGGATAATGTCGAGCCTGCATCGATCAGTACAGGGGCGACTACGCGACGCCACAAGCCCAGCGCCTCGATCGGGTCTCTTGCCGTTACGCCTATTAGTGAGAGTGCAGAGGACTGCGAGGAGCCTCCCAAGGTGCCGTCGCCCGTGAAACAGGTAGCTGAGACGCAACTGTCAGCGGAGGAAAATACTTCTGAGACTGCGGCACCGAGCGCCGCCCCAGTCGAGGCAACCACCGATACCACGGGGTCCCAGGTTACTGTCGCTGAAGTTGAGGCTGAAGAAGAGACTCCCTTGGCGTCTGACG
Source organism: Aspergillus funiculosus (assembly GCA_027569145.1). Taxonomy (NCBI): domain Eukaryota; kingdom Fungi; phylum Ascomycota; class Eurotiomycetes; order Eurotiales; family Aspergillaceae; genus Aspergillus; species Aspergillus funiculosus. The sequence continues at coordinate 786,462 of JAPDEN010000012.1, forward strand.
AAGCCCCAACTGTGGGCGGAGAGGAAAAAAACGAATCAACTAAGACGACTGAGGATGATGCCACCCCTCCTGCAGCAAAAGACCCGACCACCGAAGCTGAATCGACGGAGGTAGAGCTAGAGCCAGAAGCTAATCCTGAGCCGGAGAAAGAAACAGAAGATGAGGCGGCTAAGATGACCTGACTCTGTAGGCGCTAACATGAATTGCGAACGCCGTGAGGATTCTCCATGGATGACGAGATGGTGATTGTTTGATTTACTACGATTGTAATATGCCCTTTCATTTACTTGTTGATGTATGTAATATAATATACGGAGATAATGATACCCATATCCTGCTGAGATTCCAGAGTACTTCAAACGGCAACCTAGACAAGCTCCTAATTCATCACACGATTGCGACGAGAAATCCTCTGTCGCATCTGTCTGGAAGATGCATGCATGCATGATACACATCAGAGACTCCACATCCTACTGCATAGTATTACTCCGATAGTAATGGCACGTTCATATCAAGCTACACAATCTATTTTTACTCTGTCTATCTCAGAGGTCAATCGAGTTACAACGTATGGGAGGATGGAGAGATATATATTTGAAGACCTGCACGGAGTGACTGGACTAAGCATAATGCGTATAGGATTCAACTTTTGCTGTACTGATCAATCAATCAATAATCAATCAATTCAATTATCCCATGCAGCCTACCTGATTGATAATGTCAATGTACGTGCTTCTCTGTGCTGCGAAGTATAAAAAGCTTCCAAATGGTGTGACTCCGCTCGATCTCCAGCCGAACACAACATCAACACCTCGACTTACACCCACATTCATTCTCTTGTAAAACACTTCATTCCCTTCTTTTCTTGTCTTTCTTCTCTTTTTCCCACACTTCATTCCATGTCCACCCTTCCACCAGACCCCAGAATGTCCCTCCCAGTAAAAGCTGGACCGATCCATTTCGGCCCATTCCTCGTTACCCCCCAGGTCCGCTCTCCCTACAACGCTGAACCCCGAACGACGAAAATCAACAAGAGCTTACCATGCACTAATACATGCACATATAAATGTGTACATATAATTAATATATATATATATATATATAGGTCTTCCACCAAACCCCCCTAAGTTTCGCCCTCGTAAACCTCAAACCAATCCTCCCAGGCCACGTCCTCGTCTCCCCGCGCCGCATCGTCCCCCGCATCGCCGACCTAACACCATCCGAAACAGCAGATCTCTTCCTCACGGTGCGCCGGGTCGGACGCATGATCGAGCGTGTTTACGGGGCTACGAGCTTGAATATTGCTGTTCAGGATGGGGTGGAGGCTGGACAGAGTGTTCCGCATGTCCATGCGCATATCATCCCGCGCAAGAAGGCGGATTTGCCGAGGACGGATGCGGTTTATGATGCGCTTGATGGGGAGGAGGGGGATTTGCGTAGTGGGTTTCGGAGGGCGTTGAAGGTGGATGATGAGCAGAGGAGGGCGAGGGGGGCGACGGAGATGGAGGAGGAGGCGGTTATGTTGGCTAAGGAGATGGAGGGGGAGGGGTTGGATTGAGTGTCTCCTTCTTCTCAAGGGTTTACTGCTCCTCTCTATAAGTCTCTCTATAGGTCTCTCTATAGGTCTCTCTATAGGTCTCTCTATAGGGGTTATGGGAAGTGCGAGTAGAGATATTGGATACCCATGTGTGGAATTGTGAATAGGACCTGTCTATGGATGTCGGATGGTATCTATGGAGAATGACCGACCGTACAAACGCCTCTAGTTAGAGAATAGAACAAACAAGAAAGGGGGAGAAAGAAAAAGGAAAAAAAATGCATTATCATCAGACATCTCTCGCCGTCCAACACCAGCTAATAGCTCACACATCAATTGATCGACTCGTTGGACGGTTTCTGCTTCGACTTCCACAGAGCCTCCCTCTCCTGAAGCACACTAGCCGCCCATTCCTTGATCTCAGGAAGATGGATGCGCTTCGCAGCCCCAGTAAACTCAGTCAGATCAACCCCATGCGCCCGCTCATACTCAACCATCTGCAGAAGCAGCTCCATCTTATCGATATCGTGAACAAATTGCGCCTCCAGCGTCTCGTTCGCCTCGTATTCCTCAAACACAGCGAGGATGTCGTCGCTGGCTAACACGCCCCCGGGCACGCCGCGCAACAGCGACTTGGCGATATACTCCATGACTGCGGCTTCGCGACGCGCTTTCTCGGTCTTTGTGATCGGGTCCGCGGGGGTGATGTCACCGACGAGCGCCTCCGCCATGTCGTGGACTAGAGCCATCTTCATGCAACGAGGGAGGTTCAGGCGGGCGGCGAGAGCCGGAGGAGCGAGCATCGTCATCAACGACATGCGGTACATGTGGTCTGAGATGGATTCGCCTGCGTTGAGGCCAAAGCGGCGCCAGCCCTCGCGCTTGGTGGTCTTCAATTGCTCTAGGAGGTGGAAGAAGGGGATCGGGGAGGTTGAGTTCTCATCGGGAGGGTGAGGGAGAGTAGAGAGAACTGGACTTATGTTAGTTTATTTTAGTTTATTTTGGGGGGGGGGGGGGGGGGGGGGGGGGGGTTGGGGGGGGGGTTGGTGGGGGGGGGGTGGGGGGGGTTGGGGTGGGGGGTGGGGGGGGAGGGGGGGAGGGGGGGATCAAGGCAGCAAAGCCATCACAGACACACAAAAGAAAAAAAACAAAAAGAAACAAATAAAAAAAATAAAAAAAAAAAGAAAAAAGACACAAAAAAAAAAAAAAAAAA